>WNWK01021708.1:0-32500 GCA_009830355.1 Cherax destructor | reverse complement strand
ATACTCAAACCAACAAAACAAAGATTACAAAAATAACATAAGTTGGACAAAGGCTGTTAAACATCAATAACCACCATCAAAACAAAGGAAACACTGCCACAACCTCAGGTAACCTATGCCCCCATACACCTTAAAACCCACTCTCAAAACCCAATCACTATCACTACCCCCCCCCACACTAACCCACCTCTATCCACAAACCTCTACCCCACTAAGACGTCCCTCCCCCTAACTTTCCTCAACAACTAACCCTCCCCCCCTACCCATCCCTCCCCAACCTACGTAACCCACCCACTGCCATATCTCTATAAACCTCCGGAAAACTCTGTCTCCAACTTCTACCGTAAATTACTTCATTCCTATTTTTCGTTTTAACAAATACCACAGCTAGAACCTTGACCAGCACTACCCCTTCCACCTCTCTCATGCACCATATATTATACAAATAGTCTAACATAATGTATGTTATAGCCCTACGTACGCCTTTCCGGAAATTCACTCAGCTCTAAACTCAGAGCACGTAACCCGATACTTTCCCCCTATCCATCCCAATACCCTGTGCAACCATAATGTTACCAACTCCAAGCTCTTACAAAATACACCGCATGAAATGCCGTCTCATATTCCCCACACTTCCGAACAAACCCCATCTCTTGCAAACCCCATAATAAACAGTTGCCCCCTCGTAGCCAATATGCCGTGCAAAAACCTATAACCCAATTCCCTAACTCTCGGAGCCACCTTGACTTTGTTCAACCAACCCCAAATACTTTTCCACCCATATAAGGGAAACAATGCCTCCCCTTGCAACACCACCTCATTATTACTAATCCTATCCAATCCTACGTAACTTAACCTTAGCAGGTTCATGTACCACTAACAGAAACCTAATGACCTTCTCGCACTCTACTAGCTCTTTGCCCCTCCACCATTTCCTCACTTCCTTCATTACCCCCTATTTTCCTGCCCCCCCTACCTCCCATCAGCAAAAACTCTTGCTTCAGAAAAACACTTCTCAGGCGTCTTCTCAAAGGAACCCAAACCCAAACCTCCCCACTTCCTCTCGTTTCTACCACCTCCCTACTTAACCAATGTCTACCCCTCCCCATATAAAACTCAAAACACCTTTTTCCAGTCTACGCACGTCTTCCTCAACTAGAGGAAAACTCCCACTCTGAACCAAAGTTTACTATAAATCAGAACATTAATCACTACCACCCTTTGCAATAAAGTAATTTCCTTGGAACCCCAACCCCTCATCCTACCTAAAGCCCTATCCACTACCCCCTTCGAATTCTCCTCCCTGGCCCTCCCTAAATCATTACTAAAAATTACACCACAAACCTTCAAAACACGAACACATGACCAACCATCTCTCTCCCCCAACGTTCCCCCACCCACCCTCCCACCTCTAGCAACAAGACTTACGTTTATTCACTTCCATACCTGTTAACATACTAAACCTCACCACTATCTCACCTACCCACCTCAGACTTTCTACAGATGTAACTAACAGATTTGTGTCATCAACATAACCTATGACCTCTGCCCCTACACGCTTCCCCTCCCCTTTGCCCCTTCCCCCTTCTCCACTAACCTATAAAACGGGTCCTGTAAAATAGCAAATAATAATTGAGACAACGGACAACCCTGACATATACCCTTTTCCATCCTAATTTCCCACCCTAACCGTCCATTTATCTGCATCCTCATTACCGCATTCTCATACAATTGCTTTACCCAACCCTACCTCACCCCCAAAACCCATGCGCATCATGACATCAAATAATACCTTCCTATTAACCCTATCATACGCCGTAGCCCAATCCAGACCTAACACCCCTCCCTCAGTACATTCTTCAATAAAACCCTTAATCCTTCTGTGCCCATGTCTCATACTCCTACCCGGTATACCATATTGTCCCCCGTGTAACCAAATCCCCATTCTCCTCCTCAACCTGTTTGCCAAAATCTTTGCATAAATCTTATAATCTGTACTCATCAACATTATTACCCTATAATCATGAAAACTTCTCGCACCCTCCCTCTTTGGCACCAATACCCCCACCCCGTCCTTACCATTTCCTCCATTACCCCTTCCCCTTCATATCATTAAACACTTTCACCAACACAACTCTCAACACATCCCAATACTGCACATATAACTCCCCAGGCGTTTTCCCCATCCTGAGACCTTTAACCGCCTCCCACACTTCCTCCTCCATTATAACTCCCTCTAACTCTTCCCTTTCCTCCTCTGTCACTCTCTCACTAATATGTTCCAAAATTCCCTCTTCCCCCCTTTCAATTCCTCAGTTTCCTCATATTTTTCCCAAACCACACTTCCCATACCTCCCATTGCTTCCGTGGTTTTTAACACACTCCCAACATCATACCCCCCCATACCCTCATCTACCTCAATTGCACCAATCGTCATTACCTCCCTTCGTTTCCTAAACCTTCTCAGCACAACTGCCGACACTTTATCTCCCCATAATACCTCTTCCATACCACTTCTCAACCTCAGCGCCTGAAACCTCTCATTCTGTAACTCCTGCAATGCCGCCCTCACCCCTTCCCTTTCCTCACCCCTACCAGCCCCCCACTCCCCCTAGACCCTGCTACAAACTCTCCAAATACCTTTGATACCCAAACCTAAATCGTGCATCTTTCCTGCCCAGTCTCATAAAAAAATCCTTTATGGCTGGTTTTCCTCTATCATTCCACCACTTCGCAACCCCCATAATACCCCTACCCCCTCCCCACACCCCACTCCACCAACCCTCAAAATTCATCTCCCCTCCTAACCTACTCAGCAAACTAACATTTAACTTCCAATAACTCCCATATACCCGCACCGCACCCTCCCATCCCAGTTGTGCTAACACACCTTTATGATCAGAGAACCCCACATCAACACACTCCACCTTCTCCACTACCACCTCTTTCGTAACATATATTCTATCTAACCTCGCTGCATGTGCACCCCTACAATATGTATATTCCACTAATTCATTCCCACCTACCACGTCCACCACACCCACCGCATTAAATACCTCCTCAGTATTTTCAATACTGGCGTTGAACCCTCGGTTCCACATCCTTTACACGTATAACACTATTCCAGTCACCCCATACGGTTACTTGAGGTAATCCCCGGAAGGCGTATATCAATTCTGACCTCACAAAATCCTCCTTTACTTTTAAACTCTGAACCGCTGGCAAATAAACCCCCAGGAAACAAACTTGCACTACACCCCACCTACCATCCACCCTAACAACCCTACCCCTCCCCCCCACCTCCCATGAACCTAAAGTAAAAGGACACCCCTCCCTCACACCCACACCCACTCCCCCTTTTAATAAATCCGTCCTACCCACAAATAACCTATAACCCTTTAAAGCAAACTCCTCCCCACTCCTAAAATTGTGTTCCTGAAAAAACACAACGTCTACATGAAGCCTACTTAATGTAACCTCGACCCATTTCCTTTTAACCTCCTGACGAAGGCCATTCATATTCATGCTAATACACTTGAAAGTAGAGACATAGGTTTCCCCTTCCTTTGCGGCAGTGTACCTTCACCTTTACTATTCCTTACAGCCTGTAAACCACCCTTTTTCTTTCCAACTGCTGTTGCTGACACTCCAGTACTACTCCTCTCCCTCACCCCCCCCCCTTTACCCTTCACCACTTCTGTCCAAGCCTTTTTCCCCGGGCGCTGTCCCGGTGTTATGATGTCATTTTCTGCCTCTTTCCCTGATCTCTTCCGAGATTCACTCTTATCCATCTCTACTCCCTCTTCCTCACACTGTTGATGTATCTCCACTTCAACCCTCACCTTCGTTGCCTCTTCTCCCCCACTCGCTGTCTCGTCAATAGGCAGGTGCACCCTGTCTATCAGCCTGTCTCCAATGTCGCTCTGCATCAAATCTAAATCCTCACCACCAATAATCTCACCCAAGTCTCTCAGTATTGCTTCATCAATACCCTCACTTACCCCACTCTCATGTACACTCTCATGTTCCATGTCATTAGCCACGTCTTCACAACCTGTCAACTCACTGTCAACCCTCTCTTCCGCTTTGTCCACCTCCTCACTCCATTGGGTGACTTCCAAACCAACATTCTGCACACTTGCAGGTTCCTCAACAGCTCCTTCCGTCCCATGCTCATTATCCACCGTTCTCTTCACTGTCTCTTCATTGTTCCTCACCACTTCCTTACGTCTCTCACAAACGGCTGCATAATGTCCAGATTGTCCACATAACCTGCAAGTTTTCACTTGCCCCTGGTAATGAACATAAATCTGTGTGCGAAAACATTCCATTAGCACATAAGACGGTATGGGTTTCCTCAAACTCATTTTTACTGAGTATGACCCTTCCAGCAAACCAGCGTATGGCCCCTGCGCCCATCTTCCTATATTTACAGCATGAATGACACCATATTCTTTCATTACGTCACGTATATCTTGAGAGCACGCCTAAAATGGTATGTTATGAAGTTTTACCCACTTGTATACTGTCGAGACGTCACGTAGACAAACCTCTACTCCCATGTTGACCACCATCTTCTTGTCCTGGTAGACATCCACCACACGTCGATACACCTCAGTGCTTGCAAATTTCACAAAGACTCGTCGTATCCCATTCATGGCCACTCCATAAAGGTCCTCGTAAGATACGCCGTAGATGTCACGTAGAATAGCTGTCAATAAAACGTCAGCATTCGCCGGTAGAATCGTTCCCTTCAGTAGTTCAATACATACAGTATTGACTCGTCGTCGATAGTTGTCAGTCATCTTGTTTGAAAAACAAGTCTCAGTTTGCCACCGCTAGGGTAGAGCCAGCACGTCCGCTCACCACCAGAGCTGGACGCGGAATGTAATAAGACCTTTCTAATGATATGATTTAATCTTAATGAGGAGATCAAAAACACTTTGATAGAATATTATTTTAATATAACGTAGAACACGTTATTTAGTTAAGGTAGTTCTTGTGTATCTTTTTCTTATATATATATTGTATATACTTAAACCTTACACACAACTTATAAATTAATAAACATAAGCAAATAAAGTTATATGGACTATTTTCTGAGCCATTAAATGTTGACTAGAACAGAAGAAGTCTCCAAACAGATAGAGTACTTCTCTAATGAAAAGTTGACCGGATCTCACAATGTAGACTAGAGAGTATAACTCTAGTACAATGGCTTCTCAAGTGAGTAAGCGACGATGACCTTCTCTATAAGCAAAGAGGCGATGAACTGACTACTCTAACAAATTCACCTCTGACGTCTGCTCGCGTCAGGCGAGTAGCCGCCAGAGGTGACGTCACACAAACATTGAATGGTTGTTACCACTGGTACGATCCCTCCTATATATATATATATATAATATATATATATATATATATATATATATATATATATATATATATATATATATATATATATATATATATATATATATATATATATATATAAATGAAAACGTAGGTGAAAATGAATATGTAATATTATAAAGCTGATTATCATCGTTTTAGCTATTAACGATGGTAATCGCAATGTAATATTAGATAGATGAACATTTTTTTTTTTTTCATTTTATTGGGTTGAATCAAATATACATAAAACATGTTCCATAAATTAGTGCACCAAGAATCACAACACACAAATTGCATTATTTATATCAAAACAGTGTCATTAGATACCTATTTCCCCAATTCCCAGAATACTAATTGCCCCTATCACCACAAACATAATACATTACATATCCTCAGATACATGTGCCAAGAACCCGATCATACATACAATTATGTCTCCAATATTACATCGGCCATTCAACGCCTAGCCCTGGTTGTGTGCGGGTGCTCGTCGTGACCTCTGGTGGCCGCATCTTGAAATTTTATTTTCACTGTCATGGCGGAGGGCTACAGGAGGAGGGTTAATACTGTTGGAATTGAGATTCTACAGGGAGCAGTGTACCCGTCCAACGCGGATATTGTTCTACCTGCGATTCTGCGTGATGTGCTGGGAGTGGACCATTCCGAATTATACGGGATATCCCTCAATGGAGCGAGGAGGCTGTTTGTGAAGTTTGCGTGTTCGGCGGCGTATCATAGGATCGTGGATACGTTTCAGGACAAGAGGCTGGTGGTGTTGTCAGGCCTTGAGGTATGTGTCCATGATGTGTCAGCCACCTACAAGTGGGTGAAGCTGAAGAATGTGCCTTTTGAGGCGGGGGAATGTGACATTACTGAAGCCATGCAGAAATATGGCATTGTTCATGCAGTAACTGTTGGCAGGTGGGCGAATGGGCCCTATGCTGGGATGTTGGAGGGGACGTATTCCGTCAAGATGACGTTACGTCAGGAGATCCCTTCTTATGTAATAATGACTGGTTTTCGCACGCAGGTGTATGTTACATATGTTGGGCAGGTTCGAACCTGTCGGTTATGCGGACAGCAGGGACACCTGGCGGCAGACTGTAATCGAAGGAAGACGGAAGTGAGGCGAGGTGTGGACGAGGACGTGAGGCCCAAGGAGGTTTCAACAATTCTGACAGAAGACCGACGTGTGGACGACGGGCAGGAGGGCATGGTGCGTCAGTCATGGAGCGAGGAGGTGGAGCAGGTGGAAGGGCAGATGGGAGGCGAGGGTAACGTGTCGTCTGTGGCATCAGAGGAACATAGTACGGCGTCTGTTGCTGATCATCAGGGGATGCATGGGGAGGAGGCAGAGATATTGAAGGACCTACGAGAGTTCATACAGGGAGATAATTTGTCGATGGAAGAAGTTTCTGTTTTGGGGCGAGGTGATTTCAAGAATGATCAAAATGAGGCTGTTGTTGAGAATGATATGTGTAGGGAAGTGAATAACGTTCAGGTATCTGTGGTAGTAGCAGAGGTTCATAGGGAAGAGGAAATGGAGTTAGTTGAGGAGAAAGGGAGTCAGGAAAAGGCCGGGGAGGAGTCTGAGGATGACTTGTTCACAGCTGCACAAAGGCCTGGGAAAAAGTGTGGGCAGATGTGGTGCAGGGGAAAGGAGGTAGGTCAAAGGGTACTGGGGTGCTAGGGAAGTAAAGGAGGATGGGAGGGTAGGAGGGGAAGGATGGGGAAGGAAATATGATAATGGAAAAGAGAGTACTGAAGCCAAAGGGCAAACCCCAGTCTTATGTTTCAGGTGTGTAACATTTAATGTGAATGGCCTCAAGAATGAGGTGAAACGTAAATGGGTGGAGGTAACTTTGCGGAGGTGGAAAGTTGATGTTTTCTTTTGTCAAGAGCATAATTATAGGAAGGGTAATGAGCTAGCATTAAAGGGGTATAGGATTTTTGCGTGTGATGCACGGGCATTTAAAGGGGGGGGGTGTTGGTAGGAGTCAGTGAGTTATGTCCATTCACTTTAGAGTCTTGGGAGGATGTGGGTGGTAGAATAGTTAGGGTAAACGGGGATTGGGGTGGAGTGCAGGTGAGTTTCCTGGGAGTATATATGCCAGCTATAAGCAATAGGAGAATAAAGGATGATTTTGTAAACAATGAGTTGGCGTATGCTGTCCGAGGGTTGCCTCAAGTGTCTATAATTGCTGGAGATTGGAATTGTGTGATTCGGATTAGAGACGTCGAGCCACGGGGTGGGGGGTGTGTGTTGGGGTCGTTGAGGGGTGTGTTGGGGGCAGTGGGAGTGGTAGACATGGTGGGGGGACGGGAAGAAATGGTGGAATATACCTTTGTGAGGAAGGATTATGCAGCACGACTGGACAGAATATATGTGACAAGGGCGGTGGATGTTCGGAGGGTGGAATGTGTCGATGTGGGTTTTGGATCATAGGGGAGTGTTGTTTGAAGGGGGGGGGGACGGGGCAGTGAGTGTGTATAAGAGTTATTGGAAATTGAATACGAGATTATTGAAGAGATAAAAGGGGCTGAGATGTTCGAAGAGTGGTGGGGAGGGTGTGGAAGGGGGTGGGGGTGTCAAATGGGATTGTCAGATGGTGGATGGAGAGGGGAAAGAGGAAATTAGGAAGTTTTATGGGTGGGTCGGTAGGGAAGATAGCAGGAGTAGGTTTGGGTATCAGAAATATTTGGAGGGTTGTTACGTGATTGTCAGGCGGGGATTGGGGGAGGAGAACGGCAGGGGTAGTGGAATTGAGGGGTATGTTACGGGATTTACAAGAGGAACGGTTTCATGCCTTACGGGCTAGGAGTGGTATGGAGGAGGTTTTATGGGGAAATAAGGCTTCAAAGGTGGTTTTAAGGACTTTTGAGAAACGTAGGAGGGGGATGTTAATTTCGTATTTGAAAGTGGAGGGGGTGGATGGGTATCAGGAGGGAGGGTTTAAGAACGACGGAGGGCATGGGGGTACGCGGAAGGATGGTTTCGTGTTCAATACAGGAAGGGGAAGGTTAATCAGGTGGAAAGAGAAGGGTTATTGCAGGGCATAGGGAGATTCTTGAGTGTGGAGGAGGGTAGAGAGTGCGGGGCAGAGATTTTGGAGGAGGAGGTTTGGGAAGCCGTGCAGGGTTTGAGGTTGGGGAAGTCACCTGGGATCGATGGGTTGCCGGGGATTTGTACGTAACTCATTGGGAGGTTTTAAAGGGGTTCTCATGAGGTTGTTTAATGGGTTGAGGGAGGATGGTTTCATGGGGGAATCAATGAGGACTGGGGTAGTAGTATTAGTGGCGAAGGGAGATTCTCCTGAGGGCTTAAGTGATTATAGGGGTCTGGCTTTGTTGACGGCGGATTACAAAATTTTTGCAAAGATTTTGGCAAATAGGATCAAGAGGGGTTTAGGTGGAGTTTTGCATGAGGGTCAATTTGGGGTGCCTGGAAGGAGTATTCGTACAGGGCATCGGCGAATTAAGCAGTTTATTGAGGAAAGTGAGGAGGGGGGGGGGTGTTAGGATTGGATTGGCAGAGAGCATATGACAGGGTTGATCGAGAAATATTATTAGCAATAATGGAGAGGCAGGGTTTTGGGGAAGGGGTGGTAAGGTGGGTGGAAACATTGTATGCAGGTGCGTTATTACGAGTGCAGATTAATGGGAAGGTGGGAAGGGCAGTGGAAATGCAGAGGGGTTTGTGACAGGGTTGTCCTCTGTTGCAGATCCTTTTCGCACTTTTGCAGGATCCTTTTTACAGATTGGTAGAGGCGGGGTTGAGGGGAGGGTCTGAGGAGAGGGAGGAGGTAGGTGGTATGGTTGGTTATGTTGATGACACCACAGTGTTGGTTAGGAAGGAGTGGCAATTGAGTAAGTTGAATGATTTGATAGAACGTTTTGGGAGGGGTACAGGGATGAGGGTTAATAGAGGGAAGTCTAATTTATTGGAGGTAGGCAGTTGGTCTGGAGGAACGTTGGAGTCGCGGAGGGGTTGGAATTGTGTAGAAATGATTAAGATATGTGGTATAGTTTTTAGTGCAGATGCGGTAGTGGCGCGGAGGTGAATTCAAGGACGGTGGTGGATGCGGCAATTGGAAGGATGAGGGGCTGGGGAGTGGGAGAGGTGACATTACTGCAAAGAGTTATTGTTATAAATGTGTTGGTGTATAGCAAATTATGGTTTAGGGCGGTGGTATATCCTCTCTTGGAGGTGGATGTGCAACGTTTGTTGAGTACAATGTAATGTTTTAAGGTTCGTATGGGGGCATGGGAGGCACTGGCTAAGTAGGGAGGTAGTGGAAACCAAGACGAGGTGGGGAGGGATAGGGTTGATACCGTTGAGGTGTAGATTACGAAGTGTGTTTGTGAGGCATGAATTTCTGATGCGAGGAGGGGAGGGGGGAAGAAGAGTGGGGTTAGTAATGAAGGAGGTGCGCAGGTGGTGGGGCAGGAAGGATATTTTGGTATGTGAGGCAATTTTACGAGGGTTAATGGTGATGAAAGAGCCGGGGACGAGTAGGGTTAGTAAGTTGGATAGGTTGGGCTTGGAGGGGAGGGAGGTGCAGGGGAGAGGGGTTTATCCCCTGTATGATTGGCAAGGAATATGGAGGTGGTTTCGAAAGCTAAAGTTACATCCTAGGGTAAGAGAGGTTGGATATAGGTTTTTGCAGGGGGTTTTGGCTTCTAGAGCTCAATTATACGTCATGGGGTTGGTAGCCGATGGGGTTTGCGGTAGGTGTGGCGAGCTGGAAACGGCATATCATGTCGTTTATTTTTGTGATGGATTGCAGGAGGTGAGAGAATGGTTTGGGGGGGTGTTACGACAGGTGGGGGAAAGGGAGGTTTCGGTTCTGAGGGCGCTGAGTTTGGATCTGGGGCAGTTTTCGGACAGCATACGCAGGGGGTTGTCTTATTTGGTTTTGGATTATGTTTATATTTCATGGAGTTGTAGGGAAGAGGCGGGGAGGGCACGTATTGGGGCATTGGGAGCGGCTTTTTATAGGACTAAGTGTAGAAACAGGGAATTATATGGTAGGGGGTGGGATGGGGCTTTCTCGCAGCCTTATTGAGAGATGACAGTGCATGGGTTAAGGGGCGTGGGGAGGGGAGAGGTTAGTGGGGAAGGGGGATGGGTTAGGGTGGTGAATGGGGATGGGTAAAGTAGTGGGGAATGTGTAGATGATAGGTAAGGGGGTTAGGTGGGTTCTTAGGTGGAAGGCCATTAGGTGGGGAGGGTGTAGATCAGTGGGGAAGAGGCTGGGGTAGTTTGTGCTTCAGTACATCTCTGAGTATGAGAACCTTCTGTGCCGAAGGTTGGTTCCGATTTTGGATAAGATGCATACAAGGATTGTATAATCATTGATGTTCATATATTTTGGGCCTTCTGTGTAAGGTCATTATTGGAGTAAGTTAATTTTGTTATGTATGTGTTTTCTGTGTTTTGTGTTGAAATGCAGAGATCATTATATAAGAAATATGTAACATTTTGTGTGTGTGCGTGGGGGGGTATGCATGTGGGGTATATGGGTAGTTCTTTATAAGAAATGTATACCTCTTATTGTCCATATTTTGTTATGTCATATTATTGTGTATAGATCAGAAGTATACTAAAGGTGGCCTTAAGTATATGGGGCTTGGTGGTTGTAAGAATTTTTGGGGAAATAGGAAGGATATGTAGTTGTCAGGTATATTTTGTGTTTAATGTATCCCATGGTTGGGAAGGTATATATGTTGTTTATATACGATTGTGTCATGGGAAATATGTATTCATTCCTTGTGTGGTCATTGTTTTGTGGTTTTATGTTTTGTCTTATGGCATAACCATGCGTGAACGCTCTTGGAGGGGGGGGGGGTGCTGTACAAGGATGAGATTGTAGTTGTTTTTTGGTGAGCCTTGAAGCGTTCACGTAGAACTTATTGATTGGTTGGTATATATTCGTCTGTTATAGCGAAAAGGAAGGAACCATGGAGTGTGATGTAATATTACATTTGGTACTAAGCATTTGGTGTGGGGAAGTTGCTTGTAGTTGTTTTGGTATTGGGACATTCTTTTGTAAAGGTAATATCTATGTCATGATGTTTGTATATGCAGATTTCAATAAAATATAAAAAAAAAAAAATATTACATCGGGATGAATATAGTGAAATACCTCCACAAAGGGGGCAGTAAAGCAATAGCAAAGAACTACAGACCAATTGCGCTAACGTCCCATATCATAAAAATCTTTGAAAGGGTTCTAAGAAGCAAGATCGCCACCCATCTTGATACCCAACAATTGCACAACCCAGGACAGCATGGGTTTAGAGCAGGCCGCTCCTGTCTGTCCCAACTACTGGACCACTACGACAAGGTCCTGGATGCTCTAGAAGATAAACAGAATGCAGATGTTATATACACAGATTTTGCAAAAGCCTTTGACAAGTGTGACCATGGTGTAATAGCACACAAAATGCGTGATAAAGGAATAACAGGAAAAGTTGGTAGATGGATTTATAATTTCCTAACACATAGAACACAAAGAGTAGTAGTCAACAGAGTAAAGTCTGAGGCAGCTACTGTGAAAGCTCTGTTCCACAAGGCACAGTACTTGCTCCCATCCTATTCCTCATCCTCATATCAGACATTGACAGGGATATAAGCCACAGTGCTGTGTCTTCCTTTGCAGATGACACCCGAATCTGTATGACAGTGTCCACCGTTGAAGACACTGCAAGACTCCAAGCAGACATAAACCAAATCTTTAAATGGGCTGCAGAAAACAATATGAAGTTCAATGATGAGAAATTTCAATTACTCAGATACGGAAAACGTGAAGAAATTAAAATCTCATCGGAGTACAAAACTAATTCCAACCACACAATAGAGCGAAAACTAATGTCAAAGACCTGGGAGTGTTCATGTCAGAGGATCTCACCTTCAAGGACCATAACAATGTAGCAATTGCATCTGCTCGAAAAATGACAGGATGGATAATGAGAACCTTCAAAACCAGGGATGCCAAGCCCATGTTGACACTTTACAGATCGCTTGTTCTATCTAGGCTGGAATATTGCTGCACACTAACTGCACCTTTCAAGGCGGGTGAAATTGCTGACCTTGAAAATGTGCAGAGAACCTTCACGGCACGCATAAGTGCGATAAACCACCTCAACTACTGGGAACGCTTGAAGTTCCTAAACCTGTACTCTCTAGAATGCAGGCGGAGAGATACATTATTATATACACATGGAAAATTCTCGAGGGCTTAGTACCAAACTTGCACACAAAAATCACTCCCTACGAAAGCAAAAGACTCGGCAGGCGATGTAACATTCCCCCAATGAAGAGCAGGGGTGCCACTAGCACGTTGAGGGACAACACAATAAGTGTGAGGGGCCCAAGATTGTTCAACTGCCTCCCAGCATACATCAGGGGGATTACCAACAAGCCCCTGGCTGTCTTCAAGCAGGCACTGGACAGGCACCTCAAGTCAGTACCTGATCAGCCGGGATGTGGTTCGTACGTTGGACTGCGTGCGGCCAGCAGTAACAGCCTGGTTGATCAGGCTCTGGTCCAACAAGAGGCCTGGTCACGGACCGGGCCGCGGGGGCGTTGACACCTGGAATTCTCTCCAGGTAGACTCCAGGTAGTACCCCCCCTCCTCAGGACCTTATACAACAAGGCCATGCCACATCATATACATAATATTATTTCCTACTGCCCCATAGTCTCAATATAACGCTGTGATTTTGTTCACATAATACATTATTAGGGCGCACCACCACCTGCAGTGCCATTATATCACCCTTAACCAACCTACATTCACACATGGTACCCCAAATATTCCACACATTAATACCTAAAGCAGTATATACATACATACCTATCATATCCACATTACAATTTATTGTTCCTTAAAATATACTCACACCTCTTACAATTATGAAAATGCACCAACAAACACCTAACCACTACCCCGGTATGCAACAGCACCACTTGTCGTCTTCAGCAACTATGTGCTGATAATCATATACATAGTACAATTTCCATTCTAATCCCACAGCCAACTAGGGACCCAAAACATCTGGCTTAATATTTAATAACATAGTAAACCCAACTCCACACAGTATACAATATTGTTCCACAGCGTACCACCCATAGAGGCCCACACCCTCCATGAGCACATCCAGAAGATACATGAATAGAGTATCTCCTACTGTACAAAAAGACTTGTCTTAGCCAACATTACATTATACCCTATACCACAGTTTACCATACCTCATGTGATAAGTGTTGTATCCAACCATACTGCATACAAACATACTTAATATACTCTCACAGACCTATTCCCTATACCACAGTTATCACAGGTCCTGATACATAATTATCACACTACTAATAAGAAGTCTTTACAGTGCTCAACAGTGTGCACCAAGAATTACACACATACCAACATCAACATACATAAACCTCATGTTGTATATTGCTTCACCATACCAGACCAAGTCTTAACCATAAGTCCATGGAACTCTTTCCTCCGGTTTCAGTACCTTAGACTTATGCACGTATCCATATATAACATATATTAACACACATCACCCAATTTCACACCCAGCACAAGACAAAGGCAAACCCTTGCTTATCCCAATGACACCCTTCCCCTTTTAAAACCTCACACTTCCTTTTCCTCACTTCCCCCCCTCACACACAACCATACCATCCATACACAACTACCCCGAACACCCACCAGTCCCCCGTCTCCCAAAGTCAAAAGTCAACCGTCCCCACCCACCCCCTCCCCTATCAGCACACAACACTAAAGAAACCCCAACCATACATACCTAAACAAGCGCAGAATCAAGACCCCTTAACCGCTGTAAACCCCTGCCATAAATCTGCCACCCTGAAATTCCTATATCTGCAACTTAAAACTCGAACCCAATCCTCCCCATACACCTGCCTGTTTCTACACTTCGTTCTATACATTTCCGCCGCCAGAGCCCTAATCCTTTCCCCTATTCCGACCCCCGCAACCTCCACGACCCACACACAAAATCCACCAAACAATACAGGAGACCCTTCCTATCCCTGCCATCCATTCCTCCCATGTCCAGAAATAATGCCCTCAACACCTGTATCCCTCCCCCAAACATTTTAACCATGCACCCCATCCACTCCCTCACCGGCCCCAAAGCTTCACAGAAATAAATCGCATGCAACACCGTTTCCAACATACCACACCTCTCACACCTGCCATCCTGCACCAACCCCATATTAAATAACACTGCCTTAGCAGCAACTGCCCCATGTAAAAATCTATACATCTGTTCCCGGTCCCTCGCCCTTAACCTAAGCTCCCTAAATCCCCTCCAAATCCTAACCCAGTCATATACTGAAAAACTGCCGCCCCTTCAACAACCCCTGCCATCCCTCCAAACCCCATCATCAGTTACACTCAACAAGTGAGATTCCTCAATTACCATTAAATTCCTCACTAGATCTCTACAGTACTCTAAATCCTTTCCCCCACCACTCACCTACCTCCCGCATAACTCCCTCCACCCCCATCTCCGCCCCTCCCCCCAGACCCCCCTCCTAACTAAACATCGTTTCACATAAAAACACACTAATCTTCGCTCCAGCCATATTAAAAACAGACCTCCCAGCTCAACCTTGTTCCTAACAATGTCCTTCCGCAACCAATGTCTCCCACCAGCCCAAATATACCTGAAAACCCTACGTTCCAACTCCTTCACGTCCACCTGCAACAAAGGGTATACTCCCGCAACATACCAAATTCTGCTATAGATCAACGAATTGACAGCTATTACCCTCTGCCGCAATGTCAAATCACCCGGACTCCAGACAGACATACGTGACATCGCCCTACGCACCACCTGTTCTGAATTCACACCTCGCGCCTGATTCCTATCCCTCATGTATGCAATTCCACATATAGTGATGCTGTCTACCTCATTCCAACCAAACTCCTGACCCAACCTCCCCCCACCCACGCCCCGATCTTCAGCAATTTCGACTTCGCCTCATTCACTCGCATTCCTGTTGCCACGCAAAATATCCCTAAGCACCTTCTAACTGTCTGGAAACCAACCCCTGTCCCTAAAAGCACTGTGGTATCGTCCACATAACCCACAATACCATCTATCTCTCCTCCTTCTACCCCAACCCTACCACCCACTAATCTATAAAAAGGATCTTGCACACAAGCAAAAAGAATCTGCGAGAGGGGACAACCCTGTCGCAAACCCCTGCCCATCCCCACCACCTCCCCAAGTCTGCCGTTCACTTGTATACGTACACACGCACCCTCATATAACACCCTAATCCACTCCACCACCTCCTCTCCAAATCCCTGTCTCCTCATTACCTCAAATAATACCTTCCTTTCTACACTATCATACTCTCCCTTCCAATCCAATGCTAAGATACCCCCCCTCCTTGAATTATCTAAAAAATCCTTTATCCTCTCATGACCTCTAATCACTCCTCTACCCGGTATCCCTCCTTGTTCTTCCGCAATCACCTTTTCAATCACCTTTTTCAATCTGTTACCTAATATTTTTGCGAAAATTTTATAGTCTGTGTTCATCAATACCAGAGGCCTATAATTACTCAGCATATTACCCACCTTTCCTTTCTTTACCAATACCATCACTCCCATGCCCATCTCTTCCCTCATCTTCCTGTCCCTTTTCATTCTATTCATCACTTCCACTACACAATCTTTCACACTATTCCAGTTTTCCCTATAAAACTCGTTTGCCAGACCATCTATCCCAGGAGCTTTGCCTTTACTCAGCCCACTCACCGCCTCCCATACTTCCTCTTCACTAATTACCCCCCCATCTCCTCCCTATCCCATTCCTCCAACCTCCCCAAAATCCCCCCATTTAGAATAGCACAAGCATCCACATCCACACTGCCCAAATACTTCGTAAACCACTTGTCTACATACACCCCAATAGCCTCCGTACCCCTAATATTCATTCCCCGCTCATAACCATCCAAACCCTCCTCTACTTCCACACATTCAACTGTCATCCTCTCCCTACGCAATCTACATTTACCTAACACATATTTGGACGGTTTATCCCCCCACAACACATCATCTATACCCGCCTTCATCCTGCACGCCCCAAATCTCTCATTCTGTAGTTCAATCAATCTATTCTTCAAATCACGTATTTCCCCTGTAACCGCCTGGCCTCCCCTCACATAACAATTCTGTAACAGTCCTTCTATGTATTGTTGTAGCCCATATCTCCCATCCGCCTCCTCCTTACCGCAACATTGGTAATACCTCTGAATCCGCGATTTCCCCACTGACACCCACCATCCCACCAGGTCCTCTGCCCGATGCCCCGTCTCCCATAACCTATCCCACCAACCCGCGAACTCCACCCTTTTATCCCCACCCATTAACAACCTAACATTTAATTTCCAATAACCCCTATACCACTTTGCTACTCCCAACCAGTCCACCTCCACTAACACCCCCCTGTGGTCAGAGAAACCCACATCCAGATAATTAACCCTACCCACCACCACAGCACTTGAAACATAAATCCTATCTAACCTAGCCCCATAACCTCTCCTAACAAAAGTAAGCTCCCCCATACCTCCAACTCCCACTACATCCCCCAACCCCGCACTTCGTAACAAATCCCTCAGTTTGATCAACACCATCCCCTCTGGGCTATACGTCCCTCTCCCGAATGACACAATTAAAATCTCCCCCAACCAATGTTACCCCAGGCAATCCCCTGAACGCATAAATCATCACATCCCTAACAAAATCCGCCTTCACTCTCCTAGACTGTTCAGCCTGCATATATACTCCTAAGAAACAAACCCTCACCCCACCCCACTCTCCCTCTACCCGCACTATCCGCCCCCCTCCACACTCCTCCCAGGCATATAATTTAAAAGGACTTGATTCTGCTACTGCTACCGCCACCCTGCCCTTTAATTTTCCAGGCGACCCTGCATACACCCTGTAACCAGCCAATCTTAACTCACTACCACACTTATAATTATGTTCTTGTAGAAAAGCCACTGTTACACCATACCTCCTCAATGTACATTCAACCCATGTTTTTTTAATCTCTGCTTTCAGACCGTTGACATTTAATGTTAGACACTTGAATATAACTGCAAAGGTTTGCCCTTAGGCCGCGATGGAGGCTGCAAGATGACCTTCCCCTTACTGCCAGTCTTACGTACCTGCTTCCCACCCTTGATCTTTTCTCTCTCATTTAAGTCTCCCAGGTCCTTTCTCGCCACCTCCACCATTGACTTTTTACCTGTCCTCTGTGCTGGGGTTATCTCCTCTTCACTATCTGTCACTGTGCCCGGCCTCTTCCTCGATCCAGTCACCACATCCATACTGTCTTCCCTCTCAACACTCTCCGGTTGATGTACCTCAACCATGATCTGCTCACATACCAAAGCCTGCTGCTCAACACTGCTACTCACTTTCTCCTCCACCCACCCACTGCCTCATCCAACTCTGCACATGTCTCGACACTGAGAACTGGTAGAGGGTCATTCAATATGTCTCTTAACACCTCCTCCAATGGTGTATCCTCTCCACTGCGCAGGTGCGATCCACCACCAGCAGGAACCTCCTGCGCAGACTCCACTGGCAATGTATGACATACCTCCTTCGACCCTTCAACAATTTCACTCCATAATTTATGTCCAGTGTCCTTAGCATCCACCGTATTCACCACCTCCTTGTGTGTTCGTACATCCTGTCCACGCCGCCCTGCATCAGCCCATTGTCCCGTCCTGTGCATGCAATCAGCCGCTACATGCTCATATGCTCCACACAACCTGCAGGTCCTCCGCTGTCCCATATACGTGACGTACACCTGTGTCCTGAATGCTGGCATGATGACGTAAGATGGTATAGGCCGATGTAGTGTCATCTTTAGAGAGTATGACCCCTCGAAGAGGCCCACCAGTGGTCCCTCACTCCACTTTCCTGCCATGGCAGCATGTACAATCCCGTAATCACCAAATATTTCACTGAGATCGACAAGGCCCGCTTCAAACGGTACATTCTTAACCCTAATCCACGAGTAAGTCTGTGAAACGTCCTTCAGACGCACCTGTAGGCCAGAATGCACCGTATAGACCCTGTCCTGATGTTGGTCGACTAGCCTCTCATACACCTCGGCTGTTAAGAGTTTTACAAATACTCTATTAACACCGTTAAGAGCTACTCCATACAATTCTTCTGTGGCCAATCCATAGACGTCTCTTAAAATATTTGGAAGTACCATAGCCGCCGTAGCAGGGTGCAATACCCCAGTCACCATATCTATACAGACGGTGTTTACTCTGCGTCTGCTCGCTGTCGCCATCTTCACTGAAAATCTAGTTGTTGTTGAGAACCGCTAGGTGGCAGCCCTGGGAACAGCACACCCGCACCCGACAAGAGCTGGGTGGCCAAATGAAATGAATATGTAATATTATAAAGCTGATTATCATCGTTTTAGCTATTAACGATGGTAATCGCAATGTAATATTAGATAGATGAACATTGCAAGATATTTGTAATGAAACTGTGTCTGGGCGTAACAGAGGGCAATGTGTGGTGTGAATATAATGCAGAGAATCCGAAGTTTGGAGATTAGGAAGAGGTGTGGGATTACCAAAACTATTACCCAGAGAGCTGAGGAGGGGTTGTTGAGATAATTTGGACATATAGAGAGGAAGGAACAAAATAGAATGACTTCGAGTGTATAAATCTGTAGTGGAGGGAAGGCGGGGTAGAGGTCAGCTTAAAAAAGGTTGGAGGGAGGGGGTAAAGGAGGTTTTGTGTGCGAGGGGCTTGGACTTCCAGCAAGCGTGTGTGCGCGTGTTAGGTAGGAGCAAATGGAGACAAATGGTTTTTGGGACTTGATGTGCTATTGGAGTGTAGGCAAGGTAACATTTATGAAGGGTTTCAGGGAAACCGGCAGGCCGGACTTGATTCCTGGAGATGGGAAGTACAGTGCCGGCACTCTAAAGGAGGTGTGTTAATGTTGCAGTTTTGTAACTGTAGTGTAAGCACGCCTCTGGCAAGACAGTGATGGAGTGAATGATGAACGTTTTTCTTTGTGGGCCACCCTGCCTTGGTGGTAAACGGCCGATGTGTTAATAAAATAACAAAAAAAAATTTAAGTAAAAGGACACAAATGCAACTAATGTGACATTTTATTGTGGCAACGTTTCGCTCTCCAGGAGCTTTGTCAAGCTGTAACGGCTTGATAAAGCTCCTGGAGGCAAGCGTTGCCACAATAAAATGTCACTTATTCATTTGTGTCCTTTGCAACAATACACTAATAAACTCTCTTAGATAAGTTGCAATAATAAAGAGCTCAGTGGGAGCGCCTATGACTCACAATGGGTAATGGGTTACTTCAACTCATGCTATAGGCTCTCCGATATTCCCTGTTCTTGCTTACCTTTTTATGGAGTACTTTGAAATTGTTCTTCCTACTGTTGGTGTGCGCCCTTACCTCTGCTTCACTTTCTCGTGATTGCCTGGGTAAAGCCAAGCAATATAGTATAACAGTGGGGCCCTTCCTGCTATACTCTTAACTGCTGGCTCGGAAGGGCGTGTCTGGCAGTGTGACATACGTCGAATATGGAAATAAATGGTATAAAATACCGACACAATGGAAAAATAAACACTTAAGCAGTATAATGTGATCCTTTATTGACAACGTTTCGCACATGTACCTTTTACCCAGGTAGATCTGTTTGTGACTTGATAAAGCCCACTGCGTGGGCGAAACGTTGTCAATAAAGGCTCACATTATACTGCTTAAGTGTTTATTTTCCACTTTTACACTGCAATTAATCTTAGCTCATCTATCTTATTTCTTACCTCCTGCTATTAGTATAGTAAACCTTAAGGGAGCTAGTCTCTTGTAGTGGTGGTAGTGATAGTGATGGTAGTAATTGTGGAGAGTCAGTCGCAGCCCAGCTCTGGTGGTGCGAGGGTGTGCGGTGCTCTGACCTGACCCCTGGCGACGCTTTACAGCATTTGGTTTCCAAAACAACAGGGCGACAGCAGGGAGGAACGTTTGAATACTGTCTGTGTTGACCTTGTGACGGGCGTTCTCACCCTGCAACGGCCGGGACTGTGTTACCGACGATATTACGAGATGTGTATGGACTTGACACTGGAGATTTGTATGGCGTTGCCTGAATGGGATGAATAGGTCTTTGTGAAGCTACTGACGACAGAAGTTTATGACCGACTCGTAGATCGACACCAGGATCATGTATACACGGTGCACACTGGACTTCGGGTACGATTGAAGAACGTTTCACCGTACGCCAGTACGTTTGAAGAACGTCCCATTCGAAGCGGACCCGACGGACATCAGTACAGTCTTCAGTGCGTCGGTATGATACACGCAGAAACACCTGCAAAGTGGAGCGAGGACCTTTGATGGGCCTCTTTGAGGAGTCGTTCTCGTTGAAAATGACCTTGAAGCACCCTATACCGTCCTACGTTGTTCTACCAGACTTCAGGACCCAAGTGTACGTGACCTACATGGGACAGCGCAGGACGTGTCGCCTGTGTGGCACCTACGATCATGTGGCGGCTGACTGCATGAGGACGGGACCCAGACAGGTTCAGAGCAACGAGTAGTGAAAGTGCAGGTGCAGAGAGAGACGGAAGGAGGAGACGCAATGGGAGAA
Source organism: Cherax destructor (assembly GCA_009830355.1). NCBI lineage: Eukaryota > Metazoa > Arthropoda > Malacostraca > Decapoda > Parastacidae > Cherax > Cherax destructor. The sequence continues at coordinate 11,409 of WNWK01021708.1, read as the reverse complement.
GCAGACGAAACTCTGGAGTGAGATTGTGGAGGGATCTGAGGTGGTTTGACAGACCCTAACGCAGAAATCTGTTATGCCAGTGGTGGACTGTGATCACCATGAGAGTCCGGCAGAGGATGTACCATTGGAACAAATATTAAAGGAAATATTGGATGACCCTTTGCCAGTGCTAAGTGTAAACACTAATGATGGTTTGATAGATGAAGTGAATGTGGTGGAAAGTGTGGAAGTGCCAGTACAGAGGAACACCTCTTAATTATGGAGGATGTGCAGGTGGAGGTCCATCAGACCGAGAATGCAAGTAGTGTGGAAGAAATACAGAGGACACGTAAAAGGTCTGGCAATTCATCAGGCAGTGAGATGTGCTGACACCGGCGCAGAGGATCTGTAAAAAGCCTTTGGTGGAAGTTGCTAAAAGATCTAGGTTTGGTGCAAGAGCAGGGTAATTTTAAGGGAGGAAGCAAACGGGTAAACTGAGTAAAGGGAAGTCAGGGTAAACTTCCACAGAGGCCTAGGGCAAACCCTTGACATAGATTTCAAGTGTTTAACACTTAATGTAAACGGGTTGGGGGATGAAATCAAGATAGCTTGGTGAAGTGTACGTTGCGAAGGTATGGTGTGACAGTTGCTTTTATACAGGAACACAATTATAGGAGTGGTGAGGATACTTTTGAATAGCTACAAAGTGTTTGCAAGTTCATCCAGTAGATTAAAGAGGGGGTGGCGGTAGCGTGGCAGTGTCAGGCCCTTTCAAACCTTTGCGATGGGAGGAGTGTGGGGTAGGCTGGTTAGAGTAGATGGGAGTGGAGTGGAGTTAGGGTATGTTTTTAGGTGTACATGCGCGGAGCGCAAGGAAGGAAGGTGGACTTTGTGTGGGATTACATGATTTATGCATGTCAGGATTTACCTAGTGTAAGGAATTGTTGGAGGATTTTAATTGTGTAATTAGAAGGGATGTGGAGCCGTGGGTGGAGGTTGTGTTCTTGCAGCCTTAAGGGACGTGCTTAGGAGGGTAGGTTTGAAAGACGTGATCGGGGTGGGAGGTGCGGGTGAGCCTACGTTTGTTAGAAGAGGGTATGCGGCTCGACTAGACAAGTTTATGTAACAGGTAGCGTGGTAGTAGGGGGTGCAATATCTGGATGTGGGTTTCACGGATCATCGGGAGTGTTGGTGGAGGTGGGGTGGGAAGGGTTGCAAAATGGTATAGGGGTTTTGGAAATTAAATGTTCAGTTATTAAAGGGTGATGGTAAAAGGGAGGAATTGAGGATTGGTGGGGTGGGTTTTGGATGGGGAGTAGGGGAGGGCTTTGGTGGGTTGGTGGGGAAGTACGGGAAGCCTGGCATCGGCTTACTATCAGAGGTTGGGAAGGGAAGAAGCAGGATGGAGATACGGTTTACAAAATTATATTGAGGGCCTCTTGAAAGACTGTTATATGCGGGGAGGACATAGAATGACAGAGGAATTAAGGCGTTGAAAGATAGGTTGATGACTTTGCAGAATGAGAGGTTTGGGGCATGTAGAATGAAAGCCGGAATGGATGATGTGTTGTGGGGATAGGCCCTCCCAATATGTTTTGGGGAAGTGTAAACAGAAAGGGATAGAATGTCATTGGAGTATCTGGAAGTGGATGAAAATATAGGGAATTATGTGAAGGGTATGAGAATAAATTCCATGGAAGGAATGAATGTGTATGCTGATAAGTGGTTTGCAAGGCACATAAGTAGTGGGGGGGTATGGAGGAAAGGAGCATTTTATTGGGAAAGATTAGGGAGAGGTTGAGTAGGGAAGATCGGGAGGGATTGGAGGGCATGATCAGTGAGAGGAGGTGTGGGAGGCAGTGGAAGGGTTAAGTAAGGGCAAGGCTCAGGTATGGATGGTTTGGCAAATGAATTTTATAAGGAGAATTGGGACATTATAAAGGATTGTATGGTAGGTGTGATGAATGGTATGAAAAGGACAGGTGTAATAGGGAGGGACATGGGTATGGGGGCAATGGTATTAGTGAGGAAGGGGAAGGAAGGAGAAACTTTAGAGAATTATAGACCTTTAGTCCTTATGAATACGGATTATAAAATATATGCTAAAATTTAGGTAATAGATTAAAAAGAGTGTTAGGGGGTGATTGAGGAAGGACGGGGGATACCGGAAGGGGTGTGGGGGGGACATGAACGTATTAAAGATTTCATAGATAGAGAGGTAGAGGGAGGAATACTTGCACTGGATTGGAAGGGAGCATAGGATAGTGTGGAGCATGAGAGTATGTTTGGAATAATGGAAAGGCAGGGGTTTGGATTGGAAGTGTTGGATTGGGTTAGGGCGTTATATGCAGAGGCAAGTGTGAGGGTGCAAATAAATGGTAGGTTGGGAGGGGTGGTTAGGATGGAAAGGGGTCTGCGACAGGGTTGTCCCCTGTCACAGATTCTTTCGCTTGCTTACAGGATCCGTTTTACAGAGTAGTGGGAGATGGGAAGGGGTTGGGGGAGGGATAAGGGGATTAGAAATGTGGTGGGATATGTAGATGACACCACGGTGTTAGTGTCATGAGGAGAGACTGGTTAACATAGGAATTCACATAAAGTTTTTCTGCAGTGCAACTGGCATGAGGGTTAATGGAGCTAAATCCATATTGTTGGAGGTAGGCGCTTGGGTGGGGGCCGGGTTGGGTAGCAGGTATGGGTGGAAAATTGTGGACAGGGTGAAAATATGTGGTATTGTTTACATGAGGGACAGGGATGAGGCGAGAGAGGTGAATTCGAGGAATGTGGTTAAAAGGGTGACGGAGCGGTTGAATAGTTGGCGAGCGGGAGAGCTAACATTGCGGCAGAGGGTCATTGTGGTTAATAACATGATATATAGTAAGATATGGTATATTGCCAACATTTTTCCTTTATTAAGTTAGGTAGTAGGTTGGTAGACAGCAACCACCCAGGGAGGTACTACCGTCCTGCCAGGTGACTGTGAAACAGAAACCTGAAACTGTTTTACATGATGGTAGGATTGCTGGTGTCTTTTTTCTGTCTCATAAACACGCTGGATAACAGGTATATCTAGCTACTTCTACTTACACTTTAGGTCACACTACACTGGCATACACATGCATATATATACATACACACATCTAGGTTTTTCTTCTTTTTCTTAATAGCTCTTGTTCCTTTTATTTTCTCTATTGTCCATGGGGAAGTGGAAAAGAATCTTTCCTCCGTAAGCCATGCGTGTCGTATGAGGCGACTAAGATGCCGGGAGCAATGGGCTAGTAACCCCTTCTCCTGTACAAATCTAATAAAAACGAGAAGAAGAAAAACTATAAAATTGGGTTGTCTGAATGTGCGTGGATGTAGTGCGGATGATAAGAAAGAGATGATTGCCGATGTTATGAATGAAAAGAAGTTGGATGTCCTGCCCTAAGCGAAACAAAGCTGAAGGGGTAGGCGAGTTTCAGTGGGGAGAAATAAATGGGATTAAGTCAGGAGTATCTGAGAGAGTTAGAGCTAAGGAAGGGGTAGCAATAATGTTGAAGGATCAGTTATGGAAGGAAAAGAGGAATATAAATGTGTAAATTCAAGGATTATGTGGATTAAAATAAGAGTCGGATGCGAAAAGTGGGTCATAATAAGCGTGTATGCACCTGGAGAAGAGAGGAGTGTAGAGGGAGAGAGAATTTTGGGAGATGTTAAGCGAATGTATAGGAACTTTTGAACCAAATGAGAGAGTAATTGTGGTAGGGGACCTAAATGCTAAAGTGGGAGAAACATGCAGAGAGGGTGTAGTAGGTAAGTTTGGGGTGCCAGGTGTAAATGATAATGGGAGCCCTTTGATTGAACTTTGTATAGAAAGGGGTTTAGTTATAGGTAATACATATTTTAAGAAAAAGAGGATAAATAAGTATACAAGATATGATGTAGGGCGTAATGACAGTAGTTTGTTGGACTATGTATTGGTAGATAAAAGACTGTTGAGTAGACTTCAGGATGTACATGTTTATAGAGGGCTACAGATATATCAGATCACTTTTTAGTTATAGCTACAGTGGGAGTAAAGGTAGATGGGATACAAGGAAAATAGAATCAGTAAGTAAAAGAGAGGTGAAGGTTTATAAACTAAAAGAGGAGGCAGTTAGGGTAAGATATAAACAACTATTGGAGGATAGATGGGCTAGTGAGAGTGTAGGCAATGGGGTCGAAAATGTATGGGGTAGATTTAAAAATGTAGTGTTAGAGTGTTCAGCAGAAGTTTGTGGTTACAGGCGAGTGGGTGCGGGAGGGAACAAGAGCAATTGGTGGAATGATGATGTAAAGAGAGTAGTAAGGGAGAAAAGTTAGCATATGAGAGGTTTTACAAAGTAGAAGTGATGCAAGGAGGAAGAGTATATGGAGAGAAAAGAGAGGTTAAAAGAGTGGTGAAGCAATGTAAAAAGAGAGCAGATGAGAAGTGGGTGAGATGTTATCAGCAAATTTTGTTGAAAATAAGAAAAAGTTTTGGAATGAGATTAATAAGTTGAGGAAGCCTAGAGAACAAATGGATTTGACAGTTAAAAATAGGAGAGGAAGTTATTAAATGGAGAGTTAGAGGTATCAGGAAGATGGAGAGAATATTTTGAGGATTTGTTAAATGTTGATGAAGACAGGAAGCTGTGATTTCGTGTGTATGGCAAGGAGGAATAACATCTTGTAGGAGTGTGGAAGAGCCAGTTGTGGGTGTAGGGAAGTTCGTGAGGCAGTGGGTAGAATGAAAGGGGTAAGGCAGCTGGGATTGATGGGATAAAGATAGAAATGTTAAAAGCAGGTGGGGATATAATTTTGGAGTGGTTGGTGCTATTATTTAATAAATGTATGGAAGAGGGTAAGGTACCTAGGGATTGGCAGAGAGCGTGTATTGTTCCTTTGTATAAGGCAAAGGGGACAAAAGAGATGCAAAAATTATAGGGAATAAGTCTGTTGAGTGTACCTGGTAAAGTGTATGGTAGAGTTATTATTGAAAGAATTAAGAGTAAAACAGAAAGCAGGATAGCAGATGAACAAGGGGCTTTAGGAAAGGTAGGGTGTGTAGACCAAGTGTTTACAGTGAAACATATAGGTGAACAGTATTTGGATAAGGTAAAGATGTTTTGTGGCATTTATGGATTTGGAAAAAGGCGTATGATAGGGTAGATAGGGGGCAATGTGGCAGATGTTGCAGGTGTATGGAATAGGAGGAAGGTTACTGAAAGCAGTGAAGAGTTTTTATGAGGATAGTGAGGCTCAGGTTAGAGTGTGTAGGAGGAAGGGACTATTTCCCAGTAAAAGTGGGCCTTAGACAAGGATGTGTGATGTCACCGTGGTTGTTCAATATATTTATAGATGGGGTTGTAAGAAGTGAATGCGAGGTCTTGGCAAGAGGTGTTGGGCTAAAAGATAAAGAAGCAAATACAAAGTGGGAGTTGTCACAGTTGCTTTTGCTGATGACACTGTGCTTTGGGAGATTCTGAAGAGAAGCTGCAGAGGTTGGTGGATGAATTTGGTAGGGTGTGTAAAGAAGAAAATTGAAAGTGAATATAGGAAAGAGTAAGGTGATGAGGATAACAAAAGAATAGGTGACGAAAGATTGGATATCAGATTGGAGGGAGAAGTATGGAGGAGGTGAATGTATTCAGATATTTGGGAGTGGACATGTCGGCGGATGGGTCTATGAAGGATGAGGTGAATCATAGAATTGATGAGGGAAAAGGGTGAGTGGAGCACTTCGGAGTCTGTGGAGACAAAGAACCTTGTCCATGGAAGTAAAGAGGAATGTATGAGAGTATAGTTATACCAACGCTCTTATATGGGTGTGAAGCATGGGTGATGAATGTTGCAACGAGGAGAAGGCTGGAGGCAGTGGAGATGTCATGTCTGAGGTCAATGTGTGGTGTGAATATAATGCAGAGAATTCGGAGTTTGGAAATTAGAGGAGGTGCGGGATTACCAAAACGATTGTCCAGAGAGCTGAGGAGGGTTGTTGAGTGGTTTGGACATGTAGAGAGAATGGAACGAGACAGAGTGACTTCGAGAGTGTATAAATCTGTAGTGGAGGGAAGGCGGGTAGGGGTCGGCCTAGGAAAGGTTGGAGGGAGGGTAAGGAAGTTTTGTGTGCGAGGGCTTGGATTTCCAGCAAGCATGTGTGAGCGTATTTGATAGGAGTGAATGGAGGCATATGGTTTTAATACTTGACGTGCTGTTGGAGTGTGAGCAAAGTAACATTTATGAAGGATTCAGGAAACCGGCAGGCGGACTTGAGTTCTGGAGATGGGAAGTACAGTGCCGGCACTCTGAAGGAGGTGTAAATGTTGCAGTTTTATAACTGTAGTGTAAAGCACCCTTCTGGCAAGACAGTGATGGAGTGAATGATGATGAAAGTTTTTCTTTTTCGGGCCACCCTGCCTTGGTGGGAATCGGCCGATGTGTTAATAAAAAAAAATAAGTTAGGATGTTAAAGAATTGGAGAGTAGGGTCTTTAAGTTTATTTGGGCAAATGGTAGACATTGGCTCAGGAAGGAGATAGTTAGGAAAAGGGTAATTTCAGGAGGTTTGGGTTTAATATGGCTGGAAAGGAGATTGTTGTGTATGTATGTGAAACGTTGTGTGGTAAGGAGGGAGGGTTGGGGGAGAGGTGAGGCGGGGGTGGAAGGGGTGCTGCGGGAAGTGAGTGAGTGGTGGGGTGCGAGGGAACTGGGGCAATGCAGAGATTGGCTACGGTGCTTGTTGGTTATACGTGAGCCACAAAGGTTGAGCGTTGCGGTTATAATGAGGTTTGGTGCTGGGGAGGAGACGGAGGAAGGGAAGGTGCTTTATCTGGTATATGACTGGAAGGGATTATGGAAGGGGTTCCGGGATCTGCGGTTGCCGGCAAGGGATGAGCTGATGTTTCGTTTTTTACATGGGGCAGTGGCGTCACGGGAGAATTTATTCCGTATGGGATTGGCGAAAGACAGGAAGTGTCAGAAGTGTGGCTTGCCGGAGTCGGCTCTGCATGCGGTATATTTTTGTGAAACTTTGGATGGGGTTCGTAGGTGGATGGGAGGGGTGTTAAGGGGTTTGGGTGGGGGGTATCCCTTTGTTAAGGGCTATTTACTTGGATATGGGTGGGGTTCGACATAGGAATAAAAAGGGATTACTATACTGTATGGTGGACTTCGTGTGCATGTCGTGGAAATTAAGGGACATGAGTGTTGGGGAAAGGATGGGCTGTAGCAGCCGTATATATCGCACTATGTGCAGGAATTGTTTGATATATGGGAGGGAGTGGGATTCGATCTTTTCAGAGGGGTACAGGAACTTGAGTGTGCAGGGTTTATTGGGAGACAGATAAGGTCTTGAAAGGGCTTGACAGAGGCGCTGGTGGAGCATTGGGTAGGTGTGGAGTGGCATAGGTAGATAGGGGGGGGTTAATCCCTTAGGGACGGGGGACGGATGACATCACAGTTGGGGGACCGGGTGACTGTCTAGATTAATAGTGTGTTGGAAGTGGATGTGTGTGTGGTGGAGTGAATGTGAGGTTGGGGTATTTGTAGGGGGGGAGGGGGGAGTAAGGGGTTTTGCAGTGGTTTGGCCGGATCCTCTGGTGCCGGGGGGCATGGTGTGGTGGTTTGGTATGGTGTGAGTGGTAGTGACAGTGGTATGGATGTCTTGGACTATACTTTGTACAGAGATGGTAATGAAACAAGGGTAGTAGTCTCCGTGGAGTTAAGGAGTCTGGAAACCTTGTGTGGTAGGATATTATTTTGTGCTCACGGTAAATTTTATTTGCAGTCTTCACAGCATATTATTAGGACTAGAGTCACTGTTATTTCTCTGTATCATTATTTGGGGTTTGTTATTTGTTATTTGTGCACACTGTATTTTTATTGAAGTATTCACTGCATATTCTTAGGACAAGAGCCAATTTTATTGTGGTACTCTGTATTCATTATTTGGGTTTGTTATTTGTTATTTTGTGCACACTGTACATTTTATTTGCAGTATTCACTGCATATCCTTAGGACTAGAGCTAATGTTATTGTGGACTTGGTATTGCATTATTTGGGTTTATGTTATTTGTGGACTCTGTATCAAGCATAAGGGAGGAAGGGCACAGGAGTTCACTGATTGTAGATAAATGGTTAGGGGTATAGTTTATCAAAGGAAATTGCTGTTGTACAATTTGTACCATGTAATTATTGCACGTTTATGAACTGTAAAATGTATATTTATTTGTGCTCACTGTAAATTTTATTTGCAGTCGTCAATGAGTCGTCACTGCATATCTTTAGGACTAGAGGCAATGTTATGGTGGACTGTATTTCATTATTTGGGTTTATGTTTTGTGGACTCTGTATTTATTTATAAGGGAAAAGGGGACAAGAGTTCACTGGTGGTAGAGGTAAGGGGTTTTAGGGTATAGTTTTCTGATATATTCACTGCTTAATCAAAGAAAATTGCTGTTGTACAATTTGTAACATGTATTTTGCATGTTTATGACTTATAAATGTATATTTATTGGAAACTAATAAAATGTAAAAAAAAAATTGTGGAGAGACGGTTGGGCTGGAGAAGGACCTGTCGACATCATGTTATAGTGGTCTCCAAAATTGGTAATATCCTGATTATTGGATATTTGGAGATAGTGTAACTACCGGATTTTTGGTGGATAGTGTTACTGACAGCAATTAGGGCAGCTTCTATGCACTTTCTCCATCTTAAATCGTCTTTCTTAATTACTAGTCTAGCCTCACTGATTTTCATGAGGTGTCTAACAAAAATGCTTGCAGAAATTATGACCGTAAAAATGCGTGTGTTCAACATGGGGACGATGTTGGACACCTCGAGAAATTCAGAGAGGTTAGACTAGTAATTAGGGAAGACGATTTAAGATGGAGAAAGTGCATAGAAGCTGCCCTAATTGCTGTCAGTAACACTATCCACCAAAAATCCGGTAGTTACACTATCTCCAAATATCCAATCAACAGGATATTACCAATTTTGGAGACCACTGTAACATGATGTCGACAGGTCCTTCTCCAGCCCAACCGTCTCTCCACAATTACTACCATTACTATCACTACCACCACTACAAGAGACTAGCTCCCTTAAGGTTTACTATACTAATAGCAGGAGTGTAAGAAATAAGATAGATGAGCTAAGATTAATTGCAAGTGCAGGAAACATAGATATTATTTTTTTTTTTTTATTTTATTGAAAACCATACATGAATACATCAGAAACCAGATACACCGCGCAAAAGAACATCACCTTACATATCCCCACTAACAACATATAGTTCACAGTCAGGAGCAGCTAGGACTTTCATTATGAACATAAACCTTAGAACAAAGTTCCACATGACACAAAGTACATAATTTACAACATATTACATGACGTTGAAACAAACCATTCCCTCCCATTGCGACCCCATCCCCCCCTGAGGACAGGACATCGAACAACTGGTCCCTCATACAGGACAATTTGAAACCTTAACACATAACTTATAACATACCAAATGGTAACTAACTAACTAACCAACCTATACCCTATCCTGTACCTTATCCCTGTATATTCTCACCATAAATTGAAAACTTATATAATGCATACACCTAGTGCCGGTTAGCACCCAAATCACATCAAAACAAATAACTTAACAAAATTATAACATGTAATGATAACACATGAGTGCGTGCCAAAGAGACACGTGTACTTAGTATATTAACTACTTAGGAACTAGTTAGTAATATATCCTCGTAAAGTTTCAGTTATACAATAAGCGTACAACACTTAAGCTATACACATACATAAATATATGACAAGTACTATATAGGAATATTCATGCTTAATAACATATCCAACCTTGTCAAAATATAGCAATGAGTTAATATATCATCATATATATGTGTCCTGACGCATCGGGTCATAGCCCGATGCACCTGAATATAAATGAGGAGGTTTACCTTTAAACCTGACATATCTCCCCCCCACAGATCGCAAAGCACCCTGTTCGTTCATAGGATCCTTATCAATATCCTGAACTCCCCATACCCCACTGATCCCGCTCACACCGTTAGGTGACTTTTGTGTAACGTCCACCGAAACCTTTTTACAATTCCTCTGAGCTGGTGTAAGGACATCATCCTCCTCCATACCCATGGATCTCTTCCTAGACCCAGAACTAACCTCCATATCAGGTCCGCTATCTTCATTATGTACCATTACTTGTAACTCTTGCACACTAAGATTGGTAATCTCAGGACAGTTGTCCCCCAGTCCGTCCACCACACACAGAATTTTCTCCACCGTCTCATTCGAGCCCACCTGCACCTTACGTTGCGAGCCATCCAACAGCCCACACAGCATCTCTGGGATCTCTCTTAAAATACCCAAATCCAGCTCGACATCCGCATTCTCCACTTTTCGCTCCACTGTTCTTTGCATGTCATCCGATAGCGTCTGACACACATCCACCGACGCCTGCACAATATCACTCCACTTTGCAGGTCCTCTCATGCCCACACCATCCATCTGTCTCTGTGCGCCTTCATCCACAGCCCCAACAGTATGCTTGTCATCCTGTCGCCTCCCCTGTCGCTTAGCACACTCAGCTGCAATGTGATCATATGAGCTACATATACGACAAGTTCTACGTTGACCCACATAAGTGACGTAAACCTGCGTTCTAAAGTCAGGCAACACTACGTAGGAAGGTATGGCCCTCCTCAGCGTCATTTTCAAATTGAAAGAACCCTCCGGTGTTCCTTAGTAGAAACCGTCGGACCATCTACCCATGGCTGCATAATGAATGATACCATTAACCTTAAAGGCCTCTCACATCATGTTCGTCGGCCTCAAACGGTAGGTTACATATACGAATCCAAGTATATTGTCGTGATACGTCTTTCAATTTAACCTCCACCGACTCGTTGACCTGTAGACGTCTATCCTCAAACGTGTCAACAAGCGTCTCATACACCTGTACTGTCGTTAGCTTCACAAATATTCACACACTGCCGTTGAGGGATATGCCGTAAATATCGCCCTTGTCGATGTCATACGTGTGTGTCTCTAATGATAGCTGGTAACAGGATAGTCGCGTTATGTGGATAAATAGCCCCACGAACAAGCTCCATACAGACAGTGTTAACTCGTCGTCGATACTGCTCCACCATCCTGCTTTGAAAACGAGTAGTTACCACTGCTCCATCGCTTCTCGGCTCATTGAGCTAAGATCAAAGTGTGTGTACCACTGCTCCACAAGAGGGCAGACCAGACCACCTGCCACGGCCAAGGCTGGGCAGCGAATCTCTAGAGAGTTGCCTTCTGAATGTCACATACAAGGCTATAAATTATTCCACACTGATAGGGTCAACAGGAAGGGTGGTGGAGTAGCGATGTATGTCAGAGACAATTTAAATTGTTGTGTTAGAC
>WNWK01021707.1:0-33698 GCA_009830355.1 Cherax destructor | reverse complement strand
GGGAGTGTAGCAGGCATGCAGGGAGTGTAGCAGGCATGCAGGGAGTGTAGCAGGCATGCAGGGAGTGTAGCATTCATGCAGGGAGTGTAGCATTCATGCAGGGAGTGTAGCATTCATGCAGGGAGTGGTGATTCCCCTTCCAGACACTAACCCCTCCCCCTGTCCTCCTCCCTATCTTCCAGATGCCAGCAACTCTCTTCAATAAAGGTAAGTAAATTTTATTTATTATTATGTTATTTTCTAGGTAGTAGGTTGGTAGACAGCAACCGCCCAGGAAGGTACTACCATCCTGCCAAGTGAGTGTAAAATAAAAGCCTGTAATTGTTTTACATGATGGTAGGATTGCTGGTGTCTTTTTTCTGTCTTATAAACATGCAAGATTTCAGGTATGTCTTGTTACTTCTACTTACACTTAGGTCACACTACACATTCATGTACAAGCATATACAATATATATACAGTAGGCCCTCATTTAGCACGGTAGTTACGTTCCTGAAAACGTCGTGTTAGCTAAAATCGTGTTAGATAATTAAAAGAACTTAAGGGAAAAATAGGGTTACGTTCCTGAGAGTCCCCAAAAAGCCAAACAAGTTTTTTTTAGACCAACAGATCTTACAAATATAAGAGAGAATATGTAATTGTAGTTCATTATCGTGATGTATTATGTTGTTTTTACTGCTTAAGACTACAAATGTAACAGAAATAATAGTATTTACCTTAAATTGTGGGTGCTAATGTTTGTGGATGATTGTGAAGAGAGTGGAGAGTTATGCTGTGGCCCTACTGGGCTGAGGTGGATAGTAGAGATTCTGGAACTGAAGTCGATGGTTGTACTGAGTGTCTCTAACTTTAATAAAGTCATTCAGTAAGTCAGTCAAGTCATTCAGTAAGTCAGTCAAGTCATTCAGTAAGTCAGCCTATTCAGTAAGTCAGTTAAGTCATTTAGTAAGTCAGTCAGTCAAGTCATTTAGTAAGTCAGTCAGTCAAGTCATTCAGTAAGTCAGTCAAGACATTCAGTAAGTCAGTCAAGACATTCAGTAAGTCAGTCAAGACATTCAGTAAGTCAGTCAAGACATTCAGTAAGTCAGTCAAGACATTCAGTAAGTCAGTCAAGTCATTCAGTAAGTCAGTCAAGTCATTCAGGAAGTCAGTCAGACAAGTCATTCAGTAAGTCAGTCAGACAAGTCATTCAGTAAGTCAGTCAAGTCATTCAGTAAGTCAGTCAAGTCATTCAGTAAGTCAGTCAGTCAAGTCATTCAGTAAGTTAGTCACACAAACTTATGTTTACATCTTTTTGTGTGTACAAAGTAACACTTCATTACAGCCACAGGTTATGTCTTGTCTAATATCTTTTTCTTCGTTAGTTCTAAGACTTAATAAATGCTTAAACATTTTCTTGCCACTTTGAGCAACACTTGTATGCCTACTGGGTGACATGATTGCTTGGCAGATACAAGATATAGTAATTTAAAGATCAAAACACAATTCACTCTTATTCTTGACAAACACAGCTGGCTTGACGTGTATGGAATACGAATGCTGGGATGGTAGGGGGTGTTGTTGGGGGAGGGGTTGCCTGGGAAGGCGGGTGGTCTCCCCAGTTGTTCCACAACATTAGCACCGGCCGCTTGAGGGAATGGTTGCTTTTTCTTCCTGCAAACTATAAGTTTATTCAGGTATACACAGATACAGTTACAAAGATTATCATACATAGCAGCATATGTGTAGAGAACCTAGGATAACCCAAACTTTGGGTTATCCTAGGTTCTCTAGGATAACACTGGGTTATCCTAGGTTCTCTAGGATAACACTGGGTTATCCTAGGTTCTCTAGGATAACACTTTGGGTTATCCTAGGTTCTCTAGGATAACACTTTGGGTTATCCTAGGTTCTCTAGGATAACACTTTGGGTTATCCTAGGTTCTCTAGGATAACACTTTGGGTTATCCTAGGTTCTCTAGGATAACACTTTGGGTTATCCTAGGTTCTCTACACATATGCTGCTATGTATGATAATCAATGTAACTATCTCTGTATACCTGAATAAACTTAGTTTGTGCGAAGGAAAAACAAATTCCCTTTTCCTCAAAGCATGAGGATTCTTACAGCGGTAAATAACCATGGGCTTACACTTGAAATCACCTGATGCATTACCCAAAAGGAGCAAGGTGAAGCGATCCTTTGCTGTCTTGAAGCCTGGTGCACTTTTCTCTTGCTGACTGATATAAGTTCATGTTGGCATTTTCTTCCAGAAAACACTTCCCCTCCAGCGAATCGCGTAATATAAGGTTTACGTCGTGTTAGATAAAAATGTGCCGCAATTCTTCAATCGCGTAATACCCAAAACGCGCAACATAAAGTCGTGCTAAATGAGGGTCTACTGTATATACACACCCCTCTGGGTTTTCTTCTATTTTCTTACTAGTTCTTGTTCTTATTTCCTCTTCCCTCCATGGGGAAGTGGAACAGAATTCTTCCTCCGTAAGCCAAGCGTGTCGTAAAGAGGTGACTAAAATGCCAGGAGCAAGGGGCTAGTAACCCCTTCTCATGTATATATTACTAAATGTAAAAGGAGAAACTTTTGTTTTTCCTTTTGGGCCACCCCGCTTCAGTGGGAAACGGCTGACGTGTTGAAAGGAATTCGTGTTAAGGTCTAACTCCTGGAACGGATTATGACCGAAACAAGAGGCACCACTGTACTAATATCTCAGCCTTTAGTGATAAATTTAAAAACACTTGATTACAGATACAGTGGAACCGAGGTTTTCGTCTTTAATCCGTTCCAGAGAGTTTGATGAAAACCGAATTCAACGATAACTGAAGCAATATTTCCCAGAAATAATGTAAATCCAATTAATCAGTTCCAGACACTTAAAAATATTAACAAAAAATACATTGTATAGAGAATAACTATAGTTTTACATACAGAAAACAATGAGAAATAAATATAAAGCACTAATGAAATGGATAAATGAATATTTAAATCATTTTTACCTTTATTGAAGACTCTTGTTAGTGTATGGAAGACGGGGGAGGAGGGGGGAGGGAGGAGAAATTACTATTGTTTTGAAGGGGAATCCCCTGCCATAAGGACTTCAGGTACCAAGTCCTTATCAGAGGTTACTTCCCTTCTTTGTTTTTTACTGGCACTAGGACCAGCTTGAGTCACTGGACCCCTGTCGCACAAATTTTTTTTCCAGAGAGCTCTGTTTCTGGCGTCTCTTTAAGATTTGTCTAAAATGGGACAAGGCATTGTCATTGAACATGTTGCAGACACAGCCTGCAACAGCTTTGTTAGGGTGATGTTCCTCCACAAATGTTTGCACCTCACTCCGCTTTACACAAATGTCCTTAATCACTGAAGAAGGTACCTTCTTCCCTCTCTCTTCTTCCTCCTCTGAAGCAATTTCCTCAGCTGTAGTCTGTTGTTGTTCCAGATGAAGGTCTTGCAGCCCTTCAGTGGTTAGCTCTTCACTGTGGTCGTCCACCAACTCTTCCACATCCTGGCCACTCACATCCAACCCCATGGAATTCCCCAATGCCACAATAGATTCCGCAACAAGCATAGGGTTGTCAGGGTCAACACCAAACCCTTCAAAATCTTTCTCGAGGACACATTCTGGCCACAGTTTTCTCCAAGCAGAGTTCATCATCCTGGAAGTCACTTCCTGCCAAGCCTTATCTATAAGACTTATGCAATTGAGGATTTTTTTATTTTTTTTTATTAACACATCGGCCGTTTCCCACCAAGGCAGGGTGGCCCGACAAAGAAAAACTTTCATCATTATTCACTCCATCACTGTCTTGCCAGAGGCGTGCTTACACTACAGCTACGAAACTGCAACATTAACACCCCTCCCTCAGAGTGTCGGTACTGTACTTCCCATCTCCAGGAATCAAGTCCAGCCTGCCGGTTTCCCTGAAACCCTTCATAAATGTTACCTTGCCTACACTCCAACAGCACGTCAAGTCCTAAAAACCATTTGTCTCCATTCGCTCCTATCTAACACGCTCATGCACGCTTGCTGGAAGTCCAAGCCCCTTGCACACAAAACCTCCTATACCCCCTCCCTCCAACCTTTTCTGGGCCGACCACTACTCCGCCTTCCCTCCACTACAGATTTATACACTCTCGAAGTCATTCTATTTTGCTCCATCCTTTCTATATGTCCAAACCATCTCAACAACCCCTTCTCAGATCTCTGGATAATAGTTTTGGTAATCCCACACCTCCTCCTAATCTCCAAACTATGGATTCACTGCATTATATTCACACCACACATTGCCCTCAGACACGACATCTCCACTGCCTCCAGCCTTCTCCTTGTTGCAACATTCACAACCCATGTCTCACACCCATACAAGAGTGTTGGGATAACTATACTCTCATACATTCCCCTCTTTGCTTTCATGGATAAAGTTCTCTGTCTCCACACGCTCCTCAGTGCACCACTCACCTTTTTCCCCTCGTTAATTCTATGATTCACCTCATCCTTCATATACCCATCTGCTGACACATCCACTCCCAAATATCTGAACACATTCACCTCCTCCATACTCTCTCCCTCCAATCTGATATCCAATCTTCCATTATCTAATTTTTTTGTTATCCTCATCACCTTACTCTTTCCTATATTCACTTTTAAATTCCTTCTTTTACATACCCTACCAAACTCATCCACCAAACTCTGCAACTTCTCTTCAGAATCCCCCAAAAGCACAGTGTCATCAGCAAAGAGCAACTGTAACAACTCCCACTTTGTGTTAGATTCTTTATGTTTTAACCCCACACCTTTTGCAAGCACCCGAGCATTCACTTCTCTTACAACTCCATATATAAATATATTAAACAACCACGGTGATATCACACATCCCTGTCTAAGGCCTACTTTTACTGGGAAATAATCTCCCTCTCGCCTACATACTCTAACCTGTGCCTCACTATCCTTGTAAAAACTTTTCACCGCTTTCAGTAACCTACCTCCTATTCCATACATTTGCAACATCTGCCACATTGCCCCTCTATCCACCCTATCATATGCCTTTTCCAAATCCATAAATGCCACAAACACCTCTTTACCCTTTTCTAAATATTGTTCACCTATATGTTTCACTGCAAACACTTGGTCTACACACCCCCTACCCTTACTAAAGCCTTCTTGTTCATCCGCTATCCTGCTCTCCGTCTTACTCCTAATTCTTTCAATAATAACTCTTCCATACACTTTACCAGGTATACTCAACAGACATATTCCCCTATAATTTTTACTCTCTCTTTTGTCCCCTTTGCCTTTATACAAAGGAATTATGCATGCTCTCTGCCAATCCCTAGGTACCTTACCTTCTTCCATACATTTATTAAATAAAAACACTAACCACTCTAAAACTATATCCCCACCTGCCTTTAACATGTCTATCTTTATCCCATCAATCCCAGCTGCTTTACCCCCTTTCATTCTACTCACTGCCTAATGAACTTCCCCCACACTCACAACTGGTTCTTCCTCACTCCTATAAGATGTTATTCCTCCTTGCCCTATACACGAAATCACAGCTTCCCTATCTTCATCAACATTTAA
The DNA here is from genome assembly GCA_009830355.1 of Cherax destructor. Taxonomy (NCBI): domain Eukaryota; kingdom Metazoa; phylum Arthropoda; class Malacostraca; order Decapoda; family Parastacidae; genus Cherax; species Cherax destructor. Next base: position 28,119 of record WNWK01021707.1, on the reverse strand, counting down.
CAATTCCTAAAAATATTCCCTCCATCTTGCCGATACCTCTAACTCTCCATTTAATAACTCTCCTCTCCTATTTTTAACTGACAAATCCATTCTTTCCCTAGGTTTTCTCAACTTGTTAATCTCACTCCAAAACCTTTTCTTATTTTCAACAAAATTTGTTGATAACATCTCACCCACCCTCTCATTTGCTCTCTTTTTACACTGGTTTACCACTCTCTTAACCTCTCTTTTTCTCTCCATATACTCCTCCCTCCTTGCATCACTTCTACTTTGTAAAAACCTCTCATATGCTAACTTTTTCTCTCTTACTACTCTCTTTACATCATCATTCCACCAATCGCTCTTCTTCCCTCCCGCACCCACTTTCCTATAACCACAAACTTCTGCTGAACACTGTAGCACTATATTCTTAAACTTACCCCATACCTCTTCTACCCCAATGATTATACTCTCACTAGCCCATCTGTCCTCCAACAGTTGTTTATATCTTACCCTAACCGCCTCCTCCTTTAGTTTATAAATCTTCACTTCTCTCTTACTTGCTGTTTCCATTCTCCTTGTATCCCATCTACCTTTTACTCTCACTGTAGCTACAACTAAAAAGTGATCTGATATATCTGTGGCCCCTCTATAAACATGTACATCCTGAAGTCTACCCAACAGTCTTTTATCTACCAATATGTAGTCCAACAAACTACTGTCATTTCGCCCTACATCTTGTATACTTATTTATCCTCTTTTTCTTAAAATATGTGTTACCTATAACCAAACCCCTTTCTATACAAAGTTCAATCAAATCTCCCCATTATCATTTACACCTGGTACCTCAGGTACCCCTTCTGTCTCTCTTCCTCCTCCTGTGAAGCAATTTCCTCAGCTGTGGTCTGTTGCTGTTGCAGTTGAAGGTCTTGCAGCTCTTCAGTGGTTAGCTCTTCACTGTGGTCCTCCACCAACTCTTCCACATTCTCGCCACTCACATCCAACCCCATGGAATTCCCCAATGCCACAATTGATTGCACAACTGGCATAGGGTTAACAGGGTCAGCCTCAAACCCTTCAAAATCTTTGTCAAGGACACAATCTGACCAAAATTTTCTCCAAGCAGAGTTCAAAGTCCTGGAAGTCACTCCCTCTCAAGCCTTACCTATAAGGTTTATGCAATGGAGGATACTGAAGGGATCTTTCCAGAACTCTGTTAGGGTCAATTGAGTGTCTGAGGTTATGTCAAAGCACCTTTGAAACATTGCTTTGGTGTAGAGTTTTTTTGAAGTTTGAAATGATCTGTTGGTCCATAGGCTGGATGAGAGAAGTGGTATTAGGGGCAAAAACTTCACTGTGATAAAACTAAACTCCTCCAACAATTGGTCATCCAAGTCTGGAGGATGAGCAGGAGCATTGTCCATTACCAGGAGGCACTTGAGTGGCAATTGATTATCCAAGAGGTATTTTTACTCACTCGGGCCACACACTTCATTGTATCAATCGAGGAAAATTTGCCTCGTGACCCATGCCTTATTGATAGCCTTCCACATCACACACAATTTACTCTTGACAACACTGTTTTTCTTGAACACTGGGATTTTCAGAGTGATGCACCAGTAAAGGCTTCACTTTGAAATCCCCACTAGCATTACCACAGAAGAAGAGAGTTAGCCTGTCTTTCATAGGCTTGTGTCCTGGCAGGGCCTTTTCCACCTGCATGATGTAGGTCCTCTTTGGCATTTTCTTCCAAAAGAGGCCTGTTTCGTCAATTGAACACTTGTTGGGGGACGAATCCTTCAGCCTCTACGTACCCCTTGAATTCATCAATGAATTCCTTGGCTGCTCGTTTGTCAGAACTTGCAGCCTTGCCATGCCTTACCACACTGTATGCCACTTCGCTTCTTGAATTTTTCGAACCAGCCTTTGCTGGCCTTAAATATACTAAGAGCAGCACTCGTTCCAGGCATTTTCTTTACGAGATCGACTCCACAACACTATCTCCCGCTAACTGTTTTTGGTTGATTCACACCAACAACAACTTCTCCACATCTTCGATTGTTTGTGATCTCTGTTTCGTTAGCATATTTACCCCTTTCACAACATCAGCTTTCTTGATTTCTTCTTTCCTCGCCACTATGGAACTGATCGTTGATGCGGGCTTCCCGTACATCCTGGCGAGGTTGGCCACACGTACGCCACTTTCATATTTTTCTGAGTTCTTTCTTGAATTCTATCGTGTTTCTCACCTTCTTTACCAAAGGGCTGGCACTAGGATTATTATGAAATGTTTCGTATGATCTCGCAGGGTAATGTTCACTTGCCGAGAAACGTCATACTGACTCAGAATGCGTGTGTGGGAGGTTTTGTATGCGCGTGGCACTCGGACATGTTCCGTACGATCGATGAAACCTGAGGGGATTAACGAAAGCATAGATGATATTTTGACGAAAAAAGTCTGCGATTACCGACTGTATGTGTTTATTTACTGTTAAAGATGTTTTCCTAGAGTTTTGAGCAGTTGTATCTTCAGATGAAGGCAGAACTAGAAGAAGCTGGAAGAAAACTTTAGCTTCTTGGTGAAGAGAAAAGGAAGACTATTCCCAGGAACATGGAAGAGGACACAAGCGATACCAGTTGCAATTAATGGAAACATTTCCAGAAGAAAAGATTAAAGCTGAGGCTGATGAAAGTTGAAGAATCTGCTAGCAAGACTACCAATTCCCTCACTGCATTGCAAGACAAATGTGCTTCATCGAATACAAAGAAAATCACTAGTGAAAGTAACATTCTTGAAGTAGGTGATTCTCAGATTAGACTTATAGACGGGGCTTTCTGTAACAAGGATAAGAAGGAAGAGACAGAGGGTGTCTGAGATGGAGGATACGGACAGCAGATTAGGTAACATTATGACTGGTAAAAGATGCAAACCTCAGTTCTGGTGGAAATGATGTTAGGAAGCAGAGAAGTGAGAACCTACTTATCAAGTACTGTGGACCCTCGGTTAAAGGCCGTTCTAGTTAAAGGCCAACTTGGTTAGAGGCCAGTTTTTCGGCTCCTGGTTAGAGGCCATATGGGATGCATCCGTCCGCCGGCTGGGGCCGCTTGTGCTTCAGTTTGCCTGTGTGTCTTGGTGCGTGAGGAAGCTTCTGCTCATTCATCCAAACATTTTGCTATAATCCATTGTTTTTGGTGGTTATTTATCAAGTGAAACTGCAACATATGTCACCATGGCCCCAAGGAAAGTTCTTAGTAAAGTTCCTTTGGTAAAGAAAGTGAGAAACACGATAGAATTCAAGGAGTGTAGCAGGCATGCAGGGAGTGTAGCAGGCATGCAGGGAGTGTAGCAGGCATGCAGGGAGTGTAGCAGGCATGCAGGGAGTGTAGCAGGCATGCAGGGAGTGTAGCAGGCATGCAGAGAGTGTAGCAGGCATGCAGGGAGTGTAGCAGGCATGCAGGGAGTGTAGCAGGCATGCAGGGAGTGTCTCAAGCTGATCCTAGTGGTATTAAAAGACCACAAAGAGAGCTTTGCTACCTGAAGTCCTTATGGAGGGGGATTACCCTTCCAAACACTAACTTCTCCCTCTTTCCTCCTCCCTATCTTCCAAAAGCCAGCATTAGTCTTCAATAAAGGTATGTAATACTGGTTTAATTGTTAAAAAAAATTTTTTTTTTTTAATATTTTTGTCTGGAACGGATTAATTTTCGGTTAAAGGCCATTTCGGTTTAAGGCCAAGCTTCTGGAATGGATTACGGCCTTTAACCGAGGGTCCACTGTATAAGACACTGACAGTTATAACTCAGAAGAAGGAAAGGATTCTTATCATGTATGACATTTTTCTATAAATGATAGGGTGGTGGCAATGCATGGTTGTTCAGAGGAACTGATGTTAATTGAGTGTTGGATGAGTATTGAATCACATTGCAGTACCATTCACTGACAACTGGGACCATTTCTGCAGTAGCAATGACACGTCAGGAATAGTTTGCATTTATTTATGGCAAGGGTAGTAGCATTAGCTACTTCAGTTAAAAACTTCACTAGTACAGAGAATCCCTTAAGGATTTCTAGTGGACTCAAGTCAAACACAAATCAATTCACTACTAACACAGATTGGCAAACTACTGACACAAGTCAACTCACTACTGGCTTATTATTGCAGATAATTGTTTCTTTTCTTTTTTTACCAAAAGCATTCATACTCTGTGCTTGTTTTGCATATATGAAGATCATATTTTTTTGGTAGAGATTGGTCAAGGACACTAGATTTAATGTTTTTGATTTTCTTAAGGCTGAATTATAAGTATTTTGTTTGTTAGATTTTTACCAAATGCATTTATTGTTTTATATAGGTTCATTAAGAAATGTAATTTAAATAACTACACAATTCTGTTGGGCTATGATAGTTACTGCATCTATCTGTGTTCTGGACATGTTCAGTGAGTGGGATGTAGGGACTGCGGGAGTTGTGCTCACTCATGCCACACCCTCACCTTCACAATTAGCTTTTCCACTACCTTCCTCAGGAAGCAACGAGCCCATGCAAAGAATCTTGAGAATGTGTGAGAGGGTGGGAATAAATAGGAGTGAAGATGAGAGAGGGAGGCAGTCCAACTGTTGCATACTCCTACACATCTGTCACCCTTTTCCTCTCACCTCACACACTAATGAGACACATCAGTGTGGTAGTGCTGACCATACATGTTAAATACTGAATATAAAATATTTGGCAAATATACATACATATTAAAAATAAGCTAAATTAGAATTAGAATATTATGGATAGGGAATCATCCATGATTATAACATTGATGCCTCTGGGGAAAATATGTGGATGCCAAGTTCCAGTAATATATAAGTGACTTGTAATTTTCAGAAACACATTACAAGGTACAGTGGTACCTCAACTTACGATGGTCCCCAAACACACCCTTTTATGTAAGTTTATTTTTTTAAATGCTTTTGTAAGTGTAATTTTGGGGGTCTAAACGGACTAGTCTATTTTACATCATTTCTTAAGGAGATAAATTTGTTTGGTAATGGCACTTGAACAGCATTCTGGAATGAAAAAATATCGTAAGTCGAGGTACCACTGTACTATTAAAAAATTCTTGGACTGTTGTGAAAAAACGATAGGCTTACATAGTCACCTAGTGAAAGTTGTGCTCCTCAAAGTACTCTCCTTGGGAGGCTATACACTGATTCCAGCACCTCTGCCACTTCTTGAAGCATTTCTGGAACTTTTTTCCTAACAGCGTCTAGTGCGACCTTCGGTTCTGCTTGAATTTTCTCCACGTCATTAAAATGTTTTCCCTTGAGTGCGATTTTTTATTGGGTAGAGAGAGAAGTCAGGGAGTAGTGAGAGTGGGGGACGACCCTCATGTTTTTGGCTATTAAACTATCGTCTTTTTGGTCTTGAATAAGCAAATGGGGCACATGTTCAAATTTTCAGTCAAAATGCTTTGACACAACCCATTAGAAATTTCCACAGTACTTGCAGTGTCCTGGATACTCTGATAACGATCTTCGTGAATAGCCTTTGGCACATTTTCAATGTTGGTGTCTGTGACACTGATGGATCACCAGAGCACTCGTCATCCTCAACTAACATTTGTCCTACTTTGAATCGAGAAAACTTTCAGAACACTATGTCCAACCCATTGCTTCATCACCAAATTTTCAGCAAGCATTTTGTCAGTTTCATGAACCGTTTCACCAAGCTTGAAGCAGAATTTCTTGCTCTCTATCTCTCTTTCTCTTTCTCTCTTTTTCTTTCTCTCTCTCTTTCTCTTTCTCTTTCTCTCTTTCTCTTTCTTTCTCTTTCTCTCTCTTTCTCTCTGTTTTTTCTTTCTAAGACTTCTTCTTCTTCTTCTTTCAACACGTCGGCCGTTTCCCACCAAAGTGGGGTGGCCCAAAATGAAAAACGAAAGTTTCCCATTTTTCTTTCTTTCAACACGTCAGCCGTTTCCCACCGAGGCAGGGTGGCCCAAAAGGAAAAACGAAAGTTTCTCCTTTTACATTTAGTAATTTATTCAGGAGAAGGGGTTACTAGCCCCTTGCTCCAGGCATTTTAGGCGCCTCTTACGACACGCATGGCTTACGGAGGAAGAATTCTGTTCCACTTCCCCATGGAGATAAGAGGAAATAAGAACAAGAACTAGTAAGAAAATAGAAGAAAACCCAGAGGGGTGTGTATATATATGCTTGTACATGAATGTGTAGTGTGACCTAAGTGTAAGTAGAAGTAGCAAGATGTACCTGAAATCTTGCATGTTTGAGACAGAAAAAAGACACCAGCAATCCTACCATCATGTAAAACAATTACAGGCTTTCGTTTTACACTCACTTGGCAGGACGGTAGTACCTCCCTGGGCGGTTCTAAGACTTCATGCTATTACAAAAAAAATCGTGGCAATGCACTGACCAAAAATGCGCATCTAACCTCAGTGGAATGACCGACTGCATTGAAACTTGCCATGCTACTTCACAAAGGAGTGGACTGCGCAGTGTGATCTATACCACCATAATACTTCACATAGGAAGCACGCGAAAATTCATGTATGGGCACTTTTTGAAAGCACATTGTACTGTATAATGTTTTTAGTTGGGGACCTACTGTAATATAGAATACTTATATTTGGGGAGAGGAAGGCCATGATGTACCCAGGGTTCACTAAGGAAAAGATTTTTGTAAATTCAGAGTGAATTTACAAATGCTGCATTGTAGAGTATGCACTAATGATTTCAAGCACTCTAAATATGATAATCCATTGTTGAATTTTCCATTATTCGTGCAGACTGTACCTTTGAAATGGTCTGTTTGGTAAAAAATTGAATGCTCTTGTGGTACAGTACCATACTTTAGTTATCAATTATTTGTTAATGTATTAACATCTGACATTTGTTTAAATTTTTCAGTTTCACATAGATGAAGAAGCAGGCATACGGGGCATCTATCATAGGTACTGCATGGAGAGATGCTCTGCCCACTTGACACACACCTTCACCACTGTATCTGAGATCACAGCAGTGGAAGCTGAGCACCTGCTAAAGCGCAAGCCAGATATTGTCACACCCAATGGACTCAATGTAAAAAAATTTGCTGCTCTTCATGAATTCCAAAACCTACATGCAATATCAAAGGAGAAGATAAATGACTTTATTAGAGGACATTTTTATGGGTTAGTAACCTGTTAATTGGTGGACCATGTTGTAAAAACTGACTTTGAGTAAGTGAGTGAGTGGGGGAAAGGTTGGAAGGCAACAAGTGTTCATTAAGCTCTGCCCATGCTTGCCATTGTATAAACCTTACTTAGAGTATACCTGAAGGGAGTTCTGGGGGTTATTGCTCCCGTGGCCCGGTCCATGACCAGGCCTTGCGGTGGACCAGGCCCTGACCTTAGTAATAAATGCTAACACTAGGACTTATTTCATTAGGAAGTGTTTTGCTCCTGTGACCTAGATTACTACTAACTTCTAACATTAGAAGTGATCATGGTTTCAGGATTGAAAAGTTTTCAGATAAATATGTTCTAGTGATTGCTCATGTGTTCTTTAAACCATGTTTATGTAGATAATGTATGATGGTGACAAGCACCTTCCTCTGGTTCATTCAGTGTTACAAATTGATGTCAAATTTTTTGATATGGTATTGTAAAATTGGTAAATTATGGTAAAATATGGTTTATGATAAGAGTAGACTTGTACATTATCTCAGCTGTCAGAGAATGATAGTTATCAATTCTTACAGTAAAAAGGTTGATGGTAACCAGAAAAACACCAAAAATACAGTGTACCGATGTATGATACAGACCTTGTACTTGCTTAGTGGTACACTATGTACTTGATAAGCAGTGGACCTTGTTGTATGGATAAGTACTATACTTACTGGACCATGATGTACTTGATTAGTGAACCTTTTACTTGAGCTTCAGTTATGCTTTCAAACTCAGGAAATTGTCTAATAATGTTTGCATTCCTAGCTAAGCTTGTCATGCAAACATTATAGCTAAGCTTGTCATGCATACATTATAGCTAAGCTTGTCATGCATACATTATAGCTAAGCTTGTCATGCATACATTATAGCTAAGCTTGTCATGCATACATTATAGCTAAGCTTGTCATGCATACATTATAGCTAAGCTTTCTCATGACCTTCATGAAATGTTTCAGCTCACTTTCCATTCATTGATAAATTGTACATTTTCACTTGAATAATTCAAAATAGTCCAAATCAAAATGAAATTCTTTATTTCCGTAAAGTACATTGTATAGTTGACACAGGTATAAGAATCATGTTTAATAAACTAAGTGGAAAACCCTCTTTATGCAGAGCACTTTTGGCAACATCAAAATTAATAGTTACTAAACATTTTTTTTTCAACACATCGGCAGTCTCCCACTGAGGCAGGGTTGACCACAGATGAGAATCACTTTCACCATCATTCGCACACAAGCACCGTCTTTGCAGACGTCCTCAGATACGACAGTTTAGATGTCACTCCAAACAGCCAGTATTCCAAACCCCTCCTTAAAGTGCAGGCATTGTACTTTCCACTTCTAGGACTCAAGTCTGGCTAACCAGTTTCCCTGAATCCCTTCACAAAATATTACCCTGCTCACACTCCAACTGCTCGTCAGGTCCCAAAAACCATTTGTCTAGATTCACTCCTATATAACACGCTTACACACATACCTGCTGCATGTCTAAGCCTCTTGGGCACAAAACCTCTTTTACCCCCTCCCTCCATCCTTTCCTAGAATGACCCCCTTCCTCTCCTTCCCTCCAATATTTTGCTCCATCCTCTCTAAAGGACCAAACTACCTCAACAACCCCTCTTCAGCCCTGTGAATAATACTTTTTGTAACTCCACACCACCTCCTAATTTCCACACTACGAATTCTCTGCATAATATTTACACCAAACATTGTCCTCCAGGCTCCTCCTTGCTGCAGCATTTACAACCCATACTTCTCACCCATATAAGAGTTTTTGTACTCTTGTACATTCCCTTCTTTGCCTCCATGGATAACTTTTTTTTGTCTCCACCCTCAATGCACCACTCGCCTTTTTTCCTTCATCAGTTCTGTGGTTAACCTCGTCCTTCATAAACCCATCTGCTGACAAGTCTACTCCCAAATATCTGAACACATTCACTTCTTTCATACTCACTCCAGTGTGATATCCAATATTTTTTTATTTACAGTGGACCCTCGGTTTTCGTCGATAATTCTTTCCAGAATGCTGTTCGAGTGCCATTACCAAACAAATTTGTTCCCATAAGGATGAATGTAAATTAGATTAGTCATTTCAGACCCCAAAAATACACTTACAAAAACACTTACAAAAATACACTTACATAATTGTTCGAGTTGGGAGCTGTACGAAAACCGAGTGTCCACTGTAACTCATTTGATACCCTCATCACCTTACTCTTGTATATACAGAAGGGCCCCATTTTACGGCGTTTCGCCTTACGGCATTCCGCTAATACGTACATTTCAAATTATGACCAAAACTCGCTATACGGCTACCCCCACCTGACTTTCTAATATGGTCACCGCGCGCCACCCGGTTTGTTTACATTCTCTGTGAGCACGACTTTCCATTATGTCTGGAAACTTTCCAAAATTTCAAGTGTTTTAAAGTTATTTCAGATATACAGCCTCTTCTCACTTAACCCTTTCAGGGTTATTGACGTACTAGTACGGCTTACGCCCTGGGGTTATTGACGTACTAGTATGGCTTACGCCCTGGGGTTATTGACGTACTAGTACGCCTAAATTCTAGCGCCCTCAAATCAAGCAGAAACATGCTGTTAGGCCTAGATGTGATAGAATGGGTCTGTGCGGTCAGTGTGCGCAGTATAAAAAAATTCCTGCACCACACAGTGCATAATGAGGAAAAAAAAACTCTGACCGTGTTTTTGGTTTTAAACAGCGACTTTGCAGTCTATTTTCGTATGGTATTTATTGATGTATTCTCGTTTTCTTGGTCTCATTTGATAGATTGGAAGATATATTACAGAAATAGAGATGATTTTGATTGGTTTGACAACAACAAGTACAGTCATCCCTCCATTTTCGTGTATCTCTGTTTTCGTGTGTTTGTTTTCGTGCAGTTTTTTCAGGGAAAATTTACCTCTGTTTTCGTGTGATTCCCTCTGTTTTCGTTCATGGTACAGAACCTGTCCAGTGCCCAGTGCACATACAAAGCCCGCCTCCCACGCACATTCTCAGGCAGTGTAGCATTGTTTCTGGTTGAGTGAACATTATCCTGCGAGTTCATACTAAACATTTCTTAACAATCCATTGTTTTTGGCCCTTGATTATTGTGTGTGACTTCTAAATAAGCCACCATGGGCCCAAAGAAAGCTCCTAGTGTCAGTCCTTTGGTAAAGAAAGTGAGGAACACCATAGAATTAAAGAAAGAAATCGTAGCAAAGTATCAAAGTTGAAGTGTAGCATTAACAGTGTAGCAAGTAAGTTAAGCCATTAATCGATAGAAAAATGACGACACGAAACCTAACTCCTCCATTGTTTGTTTGAGGAATATAGGGACAGACTAGAGCTGCCGTCTGCCAACATCTCCTCCAAGGTAAGTGTAAATCTTTCTTATTTATAGAAGTGTGAGTATTCCTTATTTATAAATTAAAGTGTAAATATTTATTTATAAATTTAAGTGTAAATATTTCTTATTTATAAATTATATACATTGTGTGAATAGAGCTGGTGGCGGCCTGCTGCTGCTGCCGTCCTCCACCAGCAGTGGCCCATATACCCAACAAAAACAATACTACCGCCAGTTCTCTCATACATAATGACATATTTTATTCATTCTAGAGTATATATCATGTTTCTATGTTATTAATATTGTTTATTATGTCATATTAGATGAATTGTGATAGATAAATAAGCCGTAGAGTTTATATTAGTGTCGTATTGAAGAGCTATCTTGTCCTGCCTCCAAACTCTCCTGCCTCTCTCATACACCAAACAAACCAGTTGTTGTTGCTGTTTCCAGCCTGGACAGGATTGAATTCTGTTCACTCCGTGAAGCTGACTGGAAACTAGTGGTGGTTGAGGCAGTGGTGGTGAGAGGCAGCGGTGGTGAGAGGCAGCGGTGGTGAGAGGCAGCGGTGGTGAGAGGCAGGGGTGGTGAGAGGCAGGGGTGGTGAGAGGCAGGGGTGGTGAGAGGCAGTGGTGGTGAGAGGCAGTGGTGGTGAGAGGCAGTGGTACTTGTTTGTTGGTTGAGGCAGTGTTAGAGGCAGTGGCGGTAAGAGGCAGTCTTAATGTAGAGTGAGAGGTGAGTAAACAAGATTAAATGAATAAACGAGAGAGAATGAGAGTGGACCCCCGAGTTTCGTAAAAACTTCACTCCTGAAGTCTGCTCAAGTGCCATTACCGAACGAATTTACCCCCTTAAGAAAAAATGTCACGTAGGTTAGTCTATTTCAGACCCCCAAAAATACTTTTCCACAAGCACTTACAATATTTTATTTACATAAATGTACGATTTCCGGGGTTTACGAAACTCGGGGGTCCACTGTACAATGTTCGGGAGTTTTGTCAACAAACCAGTTATTGTTGTTGTTGTTGTTACCAGCCTGGACAGGAATGAATTCTGTTCAATCCGTGTAGCCGACTGGAAAGAAGTGATCTAATGCAGTTAGCATTACAAACTCCGTTTTCTCTTATACTAATGCGTCTGAAGGAGGAAAGAATGGGAAGATGTTTTCATAGCTGGACTGAGTATGCCCGCCACCACATTCGTAATGACACACATATTTTATTCATTCTAGAGTTTATATCAGGTTTTTATGTTATTTATATTGTTTATTATGTCATATTAGATGAATTGTGATAGATAAATAAGCCGTAGAGCTGATATTAGTGTCACAATGAAGCATTTTGTCCTGCCTCCCAACAATAAACTCGCCTCCCTCTCTCCTCTCCATCTTCCATACACCAACAAGAGTCGGTAATAAAGGTAAGTGTGATGTTAAATGTTCATTTATACGTGTTATTAGTCCTTTATATTTATTTATCATTCTTTTCTGTGTGTAAATCTATATTTAATCTCTAAAAAAATATTTTTGGTTAATACTCCTGGGTGTCTGAAACGGATTAATTGAATTTACATTATTTCATATAGGGAAATTGGCTTCAGTTTTCGTGTGTTTCAGTTTTAGTGCATCCCTCAGGAACGGATTAAGCACGAAAACGGAGGGACCACTGTACCTTGAAATTGAGCTCAAAGTAGCGAAAATGTTCGATTTTTGACGATGTTCAAGAGTAAACAAATCACACCATGCATCCAATACACATCAACTGGCGAGTCTAATATTCATGCACAAGTGCTCTAATATTATTTATACTATTTTTACAATGATGCAGTTGTATACATAACAGTAAATCTTCTATTTTTTTGTGAGAATAAAAATTCAAAATGAAAAGCAAAAGTAATGTAAGAGGGGCCTGGAAACGTGACTAATGAACAGAGAAGATGTTATTTTAGTGTTAGGAATGTCTGCCTTGTTTATTCTGGACCCTATTTTGAAATTGGCATTGTTTGAAATTTGTGTGAAATTGGCCAAATTGCCATTTTCTGACCACTATTTTGGGTAGTTGTAATTAGTAAATAGGCGGTTTCTTGTACTCAATCGATAGAAGAAATGGAGTTCTATCGAAATAGCTATAATTTTAGTTGACTGAAACATTGGAATTTGCCGAAAATAGGGCTCAAAGTGGGCGAAATCGCCGATGCGTAAGTGTCATGGCTACCGCTAACTTCGCGAAAGCATAATTCCATTAGTTTTTTATCAAATTTCATAATTTTTGTGGCGTTATGATCGGAAAAAGATTCTCTATCATTTCATAAGAAAAAATAATTTTTTTTTTAAATTCTTGGACCCTGAGAACGAGTTTCGGAGACCCCCCTTGGACCCTGAAAGGGTTAATGACAGAGTTCCGTTCCCAAGACCACGTCGGTAAACAAATTCATTGCTAAGTGAGGAGCATATTATAATGGTAGTGAGTTTGTGTCAGCCATCTTTGATATTGTTTTAATGTCACTTTTGCACCATTTATAACATTTCTGGTATATTTTTAAATGTTTATATAGTAGTGTACTGTATATTGAAATAAATAGAATAGAGGAAATCAGCTCGAATATACACATTATTTAGGCATGCAAATTGGTCAGAAAGACCCGTCATAAGTGCGAGAGTCATTGGCAAACGAGTACATCGCTAAATGAGGAGAGGCTGTACTCTGATAACTGTACTTACGTGTACCAGTACCTAAATAAACTTACTGTGCTGGTGTGCAGGTACATGTTAAAATCACTAAGAGTGTCTTATTAGTCTTGAAGATGCTATATTAACCCTTTGAGGGTCCAAGCCATAGATCTACACATTGCCCACAGGGTCCAAACCGTAGATCTACGCCATGAGCTCAGCTCACTCAGATAAGCTGTGATCGGTAAATTTGGGCATAGATATGAGAGAATGCATCTGTGGTAAGTGTGCACCATATAAAGTAAATCCTGAAGCACACAGTGCATAATGAGAAAAAAAACTGCTACTGTTTTTTTTTTATTAAAACAGCAACTTTATGGTGTATTTTCATGTGGTTTTACGGTTGTATTCATGGTTTCTTGGTCTCATTTGATAGAATGGAAGATATATTACAGAAATAGATATGATTTTGATTGGTTTTAATACTGAAAATAGCTTCTAATTGAGCTCGAAGTAGTGGAAATGTTTGATTTTTGCTGATTTTCAAGAGTAAACAAATCACATCATGCGACCAATACACGTCAACTTGTGGGTCTAATATACGTTTACAAATGCACTGATAGTGTTTATACAATTATTACAATATTGCATAAGAGTAATTCATCTATTTTTTGGCGTGAATAAAAATTCTTTATGTAAATAAAAAATCAAAATGGAATTAAAGTGTAAAGCCTGGAAACAACTAATAAACAGAGAAAATGTTATTTTAGTGCCAGGAATGCCTGCATTATTTATACTGGATGCTGTTTTGAAATTGGAATATTTTGAACTTTGTGTGAAATTGGCGAAATTACCAATTTCTGAACACTTTATTGGCTACATGAAAAAGTTGATTGGGCAGTTTCTTGTGCTCACTCAATAAAATAGAAGTAATACAAACGAAATAGCTAAGAATTTGGTCAACTGGAATAATGTAATTGGCCTAAAATAGGGGTCAAATTAGGCAAAATCGCCAAAATGTAAATATCACTGACAGTCAAATTTGCGATAGTGTAATTTCGTCAGTTTTCCACCAAATTTCGTACTTTTTGTTTTATTACCTTTAGAAAAAGATTCTCTACCATTTCATAAGAAATTTTTTTTTTTTTAAATTCTTGGACCCTGTGAACAATGCATAGATCTATGGCTAGGACCCTGAAAGGGTTAATAATAATAACTAATAATCACTGTGAGGGGCAATAAATGTCATATACAGTGGACCCCCGAGTTTTGGTCATAATTCGTTCCAGAAGGCTGCTCAAGTGCCATTACCTAACGAATTTGCTCCCTTAACCCTTAAACGGTCCAAACGTATATATGTATACATTGGCATGCCCAGTGCCCCGAATATTTTGAAATTGTTTTTTTTTTTTTTTTTTAGAAATAAAGAACACATTTTTTTAAGTGTTATCGGATAAAAAAAAACAATTAGGGTGAGTAGTTATCGAGATATGAGGCAGAGAAGTTGGCACTGGATGCTCACCTGACAGCAACAGGAGCCCTGCCGCTTGCAGAATTGTTGCCGATATACCTTTTTTTCTCTTTTTTTTTTATTATTTTTATATAATTTTTGTTCTGATAATTACAATTTATAGTGGTTCTTGTGATTTCATAGCCAATCTTTGTTCTGACAGTAATATTAGGTACTGAAATTGTACTCAAATAATAATAATAATAATGATAGTGCATAAAAATAATAATAATAATGATAGAGAATAATAAGGCAGTTAGGGTAAGATATAAACAACTATTGGAGGATAGATGGGCTAGTGAGAGTGTAGGCAATGGGGTTGAAGATGTATGGGGTATATTTAAAAATGTAGTGTTAGAGTGTTCAGCAGAAGTTTGTGGTTACAGGAAAGTGGGGAAAGTGGGTGCGGGAGGGAAGAGGAGCGATTGGTGGAATGATGTAAAGAGAGTAGTAAGGGAGAAAAAGTTAGCATATGAGAGGTTTTTACAAAGTAGAAGTGATGCAAGGAGGGAAGAGTATATGGAGAGAAAAAGAGAGGTTAAGAGAGTGGTGAAGCAATGTAAAAAGAGAGCAAATGAGAGTGGGTGAGATGTTATCAACAAATTTTGTTGAAAATAAGAAAAAGTTTTGGAGTGAGATTAATAAGTTGAGGAAGCCTAGGGAATAAATGGATTTGACAGTTAAAAATAGGAGAGGAGAGTTATTAAATGGAGAGTTAGAGGTATTGGGAAGATGGAGGGAATATTTTGAGTTGTTAAATGTTGATGAAGACAGGGAAGCTATGATTTCGTGTATAGGGCAAGGAGGAATAACATCTTGTAGGAGTGTGGAAGAGCCAGTTGTGAGTGTGGGGGAAGTTCGTGAGGCAGTGGGTAGAATGAAAGGGGGTAAGGCAGCTGGGATTGATGGGATAAAGATAGAAATGTTAAATGCAGGTGGGGATATAGTTTTGGAGTGGTTGGTGCTATTATTTAATAAATGTATGGAAGATGGTAAGGTACCTAGGAAGCATGTATTGTTCCTTTGTATAAAGGCAAAGGGGACAAAAGAGAGTGCAAAAATTATAGGGGAATAAGTCTGTTGAGTGTAGCTGGTAAAGTGTATGGTAGAGTTATTATTGAAAGAATTAAGAGTAAGACAGAAAGCAGGATAGCAGATGAACAAGGGGGCTTTAGGAAAGGTAGGGGGTGTGTAGACCAAGTGTTTACAGTGAAACATATAGGTGAACAGTATTTGGATAAGGGTAAAGAGGTTTTTGTGGCATTTATGGATTTGGAAAAGGCATATGATAGGGTGGATAGGGAGGCAATGTGGCAGATGTTGCAGGTGTATGGAATAGGAGGTAGGTTACTGAAAACAGTGAAGAGTTTTTATGAGGATAGTGAGGCTCAGGTTAGAGTGTGTAGGAGGGAGGGGGACTATTTCCCAGTAAAAGTGGGCCTTAGACAAGGATTTGTGATGTCACCGTGGTTGTTCAATATATTTATAGATGCGAGGGTCTTGGCAAGAGGTGTAGGGTTAAAAGATAAAGAATCAAATCTAAATTGGGAGTTGTCACAGTTGCTTTTTGCTGATGACACTGTGCTTTTGGGAGATTCTGAAGAGAAGTTGCAGAGGTTGGTGGATGAATTTGGTAGGGTGTGTAAAAGAAGAAAATTGAAGGTGAATATAGGAAAGAGTAAAGTGATGAGGATAACAAAATGATTAGGTGACGAAAGATTGGATATCAGTTTGGAGGGAGAGAGTATGGAGGAGGTGAATGTATTCAGATATTTGGGAGTGGACATGTCAGCAGATGGGTCTATGAAGGATGAGGTGAATCATAGAATTGATGAGGGGAAAAGGGTGAGTGGAGCACTTCGGAGTCTGTGGAGACAAAGAACTTTGTCCATGGAAGTAAAGAGGGGAATGTATGAGAGTATAGTTATACCAACACTCTTATATGGGTGTGATGCATGGGTGATGAATGTTGCAACGAGGAGAAGGCTGGAGGCAGTGGAGATGTCATGTCTGAGGTCAATGTGTGGTGTGAATATAATGCAGAGAATTCGGAGTTTGGAAATTAGGAGGAGGTGCGGGATTACCAAAACTATTATCCAGAGAGCTGAGGGGTTGTTGAGGTGGTTCGGACATGTAGAGAGAATGGAACGAGACAGAATGACTTCGAGAGTGTATAAATCTTTAGTGGAGGGAAGGCGTTGTAGAGGTCGGCCTAGGAAAGGCTGGAGGGAGGGGGTAAAGGAGGTTTTGTGTGCGAGGGGCTTGGACTTCCAGCAAGTATGTGTGAGCGTATTTGATAGGAGTGAATGGAGACAAATTGTTTTTAATACTTGACGTGCTGTTGGAGTGTGAGTAAAGTAACATTTATGAAGGGATTCAGGGAAACCGGCAGGCCGGACTTGAGTCCTGGAGATGGGAAGTACAGTGTCTGCACTCTGAAGGAGGGGTGTTAATGTTGCAGTTTTATAACTGTAGTGAAAAGCACCCCTCTGGCAAGACAGTGATGGAATGAATGATGATGAAAGTTTTTCTTTTTCGGGCCACCCTGCCTTGGTGGGAATCGGCTGATGTGTTAATAAAAAAATAATAAAATAATAATAATAATAATAATAATAATAGTGCATAATAATGATAATAATAATAAAGTTCTCTTGAAGCCATTATGTAAGATATGTATCACTGCCTTATCTCATCTGATCTCCACTAATGATGACTGGTGACATTTGATGAGGGGTGAGTGGTAGTCTTCTCTTCTTATCAGTCCAGTAATTACAGTGATGACATTTGACGAGCTTACACTGCTTCCTTTTATTTGTTACGCAAACCTGTCTGTCTGTGTCTGTCTTTCTGTCTGTTTGTCTCAGAGAGTAGCTCATAAACCAACTGGTATTATGCAGATCACAAGCACATTATATCACTTTGTCTTGATTTTTTTAGTTATCCTAGGTAATTTACACTATGTATAATTGCATTTACATATGTGTTCCTGTGACAGAGACAGATAGTTACAGACAGACAGACAGACAGACAGACAGAGATAGACAGCCAATCAGGTACCCAGCTGACCAGCCAGCTGCTGGCCAGCCAGGTGGCCAACCAGCTGCTGGCCAGCCAGGTGGCCAGGCAGGCAGGCAGCCAGCTGGCCTGCCAGCCTGCCAACATGACTTTCCACTTCTAAGGGGAGTGTTAATATGACATGACATCAGTGAATCCTTGGTGTTTGCCGCAGTGTTTGCTCTAGCTGGCGCTCAATTTAACTGGTGTTCCCACAAGGTACTAAGTGGTCCCAGATTTGTTTAATATGGTGCACACCGAGTGTTATGACCCATTCTATGCTGACCAGGCATCTCAGGCCAGTCATGCCAAATTTGGAGGCATGAAAAATAAAACGTAAATATAGTACGTTTGGGGCAGTAGCAGTACTAACGTATATATACGTTTGGACCGTTTAAGGGTTAAGGAATAATGTAAAGTAGGTTAGTCCATTTCAGACCCTCAAAAATACACTTACAAAAGCACTTAGAATAATACACTTACATAATTGTTTGAGTTTTGAGGTGACTGAAACTCGGGGGTCCACTGTATTATGTTAATATAGACATTTTGATTAATAATATAATAATAATATCTTTATTTCTACAAGTCTATGTACAAGGTATGCAGGCCTAGCTGACATCAATGGCATACTACTATATAGAAAGCTGCTTGTTATGCAGAACATTTTGGACAAATTAGGTAAATTTTGTCCCATGATGCAATCCACACCAGTCGACTAACTCCCAGGTACCCATTTTATTGATGGGGAACATAGACAAGCGGTGTAAAGAAACACACCCAATGTTTCTACCCTCTCTGGGAATCAAACCCAGACCCTCGCCATATGAGGGTCTGGGTTCGATTCCCAGCGTGGGGTAACTGTAGAAAATTATTCCTTTCGTATGCCTTCACTCAGGACGTCATTCCTTCTAAAAATGGTGTTACATAAGAATGGGAGTGTTGCTCTTTATTTATTCTACTGTACCAATGTGGAGACAACTTGTACACAATGTAAAGTGTTTATATTATGGTATAATATATACAGACATGGGAATGAACGTGTATCAACCAAAACCAGGCGCGTTTGTCTGTTGTTTACATACTCTGCGACTCTGTCCTCACTCATTTACATGTTCTCTCTCTTGTTTATTCGTTTTTATATTGTTTACTCACCTCTCACCCTACATTAACCCTTTCAGGGTCCAGAACCTCGATCTGAAACTTGTTAACAGGGTCCAAGAATTTTCAAAAGTTTTTTTGTTATTTTTTCTTATGAAATGGTAGAGAATCTTTTTCTGAAGGTAATAAAACAAATACAGTGGTACCTCGAGTTACGATATTTTTTCGTTCGAGAATGCTGTTCAAGTGCCATTACCAAACGAATTTATCCCCATAAGGAATAATGTAAAATAGACTAGTCCTTTTACACCCCCAAAAATATACCTACAAAAGCATTTAAAAAAATAAACTTACATAAAAGGGCGATTTTGGGGACCATCGTAACTCGAGGTACCACTGTAGTACGAAATTTGATGGAAATTGATGAAATTATGCTCGCGAATTTTTGCTATGTCAGCGATATTTACGCATCGGCGATTTTGCCCACTTTGACTCCTATTTTAGGCTAATTACATTATTCCAGTCAACCAAATTCTTAGCTATTTCGCTAGTATTACTTCTATTTCATTGATTGAGCACAAAAAATCACCCAGTCAACTGTTTCAACTACCCAATAAAGTGATCGGAAATTGGTAATTTGGCAAATTTCACAGAAAGTTCAAAATAGTGGTACTCAGAGTTTCGTACTTTATTCGTTCCAGAAGGCTGTTCGAGTGCTGTTACCGAACGAATTTGTTCCCATAAGGAAGAATGTAAATTAGATTAGTCCGTTTCAGACCCTCAAAAATACACTTACAGAAGCACTTACAATAATACACTTTTATAATTGTTCGAGTTGGGAGCAGTACGAAACTCGGGGTACCACTGTATTCCAATTTCATAATAGGGTCCAGAATAAATAATTCAGGCATTCCTGGCACTAGAATAACATTTCCTCTGTTTATTAGTTACGTTTCCAGGCTTTACAGATAAATTCCATTTCAATTTTTTATTCACATAAAGAATTTTTATTCACACCAAAAAATAGAAGATTTACTGTTATGCAATATTGTAATAATTGTATAAATAATATCAGCGCATTTGTGAACGTCAAATACATGTCAGCCTGCCAGTTGACGTGTATTTGACGCGTCACGTCATTTGTTTACTCTTCAACATCGGCAAAAATCAAACATTTCCGCTATTTTGAGCTCAGTTTCAAGCCATTTTCAGTACTAAAACCAATCAAAATCATCTCTATTTCTGTAATATATCTTCAATTCTATCAAATGAGACCATGAAACCGCGAATACAACTGTAAAAACAGATGAAAAAACACTGCAAAGTCGCTGCTTTAATCCAAAAATATGGTCGTAGTTTTTTCTCATTATGCACTACGTGCTGCAGGATTTGTTTTATGTGGTGCACACTTACCACACAGATGTATTCTCTCGTATCTAGGCCCAAATTTACCACTCACAGCTTATCTGAGTGAGCTGAGCTCATGGAGTAGAACTATGGCTTTGACCCTGGCTTCAAAGCCGTAAAACAATGGGATGGACCCTCAAAGGGTTACGACTACAAATATTTTAAGTAATGAGTGTACTGTATATTCATTTTATCGCTCTAGGGTGCTTTAAATGCCGTAGTATATTACATGTGGGTGGGTTGGCCATGAGGGCTACTATACCTATTACACCTGTCTTCTTACAATAAATACTACTCACCTCTCACCCTACATTAAAGACTACAAATATTTTGAGGTAAGTAATGAGTGTACTGTGTGTGTATTTTACTTTTTGTTGTTTTTAATGCCTAGTTCTATTGCTAACTTAATACAGTGGACCCCCGAGTTTCGTAAAAACTTCACTCCTGAAGTCTGCTCAAGTGCCATTACCGAACGAATTTACTCCCTTAAGGAAAAATGTCACGTAGGTTAGTCTATTTCAGACCCCCAAAAATACTTTTCCACAAGCACTTACAATATTATACTTACATAAATGTATGATTTCCGGGGTTTACGAAACTCGGGGGTCCACTGTATATGTTAGTGTAAACTTATCTGGCATTTATATGCATTTAAAAGTGGAAAAAAATGGTGTTCTGCTTTCTGGCGATGTCCGCTTTTCGGTGGTTGCCTGGAACCTAACCTGCCGTATAAGTGGGGCCCTACTGTACACGCACGCACGCACACGCACGCACGCACGGAGGGCCCGGGTTCAATTCCCGGCGGGGCCGAAACATTTCGAAGTGTTTCGTACACACACACACACACACACACATATATACAACAGGCCTAGTGTCTAATCGACAAGTGCCTAGGACAAAATGGTAACTAACACACACTCACTCTCTAGGGACGCCGTGTGGGCTAGTCGCAACTTGTAGGGCTCTGTACATATAAGTGTTTTTGAGGGCTACACAAGGGTAATGCAGGGGTTATCAAGTGTGTCAGGGTAGTGAACAACCCTTGAAGCGATTTACGAGTTGCCCTGAGCCACATAAGTGTGGGGAGAGCCATAATTTTATAAGTGAACTAGAAATAAATATTTGGTGGCGGGGTCAGAGTGGGCCTAGTGTGCTCCAGGCGACGTTGCCACGTGTGTCACCCTGGATAATAAAGTGAAATAAATATGTGACAAGTGAAAGAAATACAGTGAATAGGTTATATTATATATCGACAAGAAACGAAAGTGGATATACGCCAGAACATCACATCGAGTTGGACAATCTACAGGATACTACACGCTGGACAAGCTGCATCGCATCGCAAGTATTCACCTATGCGTGGTTTTCGGGGTGTCGGGTGCAAGTTCCAATTACCTAACCGCTAAGCTGTTTGTGAAGGGTCAACTCTCATAGTAAGATAAGGAATAGGATATCAAGTACTCGGTAACAAATACAGTAGAACGTCATTTAGCACGAGATTATGTTGCACGTTACCGGTATTGCACGATTTAAGATTTGCGACACATTATCATCTTACACGACGTAAAGATGATATTACACGGTTCGGCAGGAGGGGAAAATTTTTGAGCGCATGGTTATTTACTGCCTAAGAATCCTCATGCTTTGAGGAAAAGGGAATTTGTTGTTTTTCCTTCCTGCAAACTAAGTTTATTAAGATACACGGGGCCAGGAGCTGAGTATCAACCCCTGCAACCACAATTAGGTGAGTACAGTTACATACATTATCATACATAGCAGCATATGTGTAGAGAACCTAGGATAACCCAAGTCAGTCAATGGAAATACTGTCACTCTGACTTTTTTGGGTTATCCTAGGTTCTCTACACATATGCTGCTATGTATGATAATCTTCGTAACTGTATCTGTGTATACCTGAATAAACTTACTTACAGTTTGTGGGAAGGAAAAACAAATAACCATTCTCACAAGCAGTTTTGTTACTACTACTGTTGTGGTTCAGCAGACACCACCCGCCTTACCCACCCACCACGGACCCCACCATCCCAGCATTCGAACGTATTTCATACGCGTCAAGAAGTCCTGGCTACAAGCCAGCTGTGTTTGTGAAGAATAAAATAAGAGTGAATTGTGTTTTGATCTTGAATTAACGAAGAAAACAAAGATATTAGACAAGACATAACCCGTGGCCGTAATGAAGTGTTACTTTGTACACATAAAAAGATGTAAACATAAGTTTGTGTGACTGACTGACTTGACTGACTGACTGAATGACTTGACTGACTGACTGAATGACTTGACTGAATGACTTGACTGACTTACTGAATGACTTGACTGACTTACTGAATGACTTGACTGACTTACTGAATGACTTGACTGACTTACTGAATGACTTGACTGACTTACTGAATGACTTGACTGACTGACTTACTGAATGACTTGACTGACCTACTGAATGACTTGACTGACCTACTGAATGACTTGACTGACCTACTGAATGACTTGACTGACCTACTGAATGACTTGACTGACCTACTGAATGACTTGACTGACCTACTGAATGACTTGACTGACCTACTGAATGACTTGACTGACTTACTGAATGACTTGACTGACTTACTGAATGACTTGACTGACTTACTGAATGACTTGACTGACTTACTGAATGGCTTGACTGACTTACTGAATGGCTTGACTGACTTACTGAATGGCTTGACTGACTTACTGAATGGCTTGACTGACTTACTGAATGGCTTGACTGACTTACTGAATGGCTTGACTGACTTACTGAATGGCTTGACTGACTTACTGAATGGCTTGACTGACTTACTGAATGGCTTGACTGACTTACTGAATGGCTTGACTGACTTACTGAATGGCTTGACTGACTTACTGAATGGCTTGACTGACTTACTGAATGGCTTGACTGACTTACTGAATGGCTTGACTGACTTACTGAATGGCTTGACTGACTTACTGAATGGCTTGACTGACTTAAAGTTAGACACTCAGTTCAACCATCGACTTCAGTTCAAGAACTTCTACTATCCACCTCAGCCCAGTAGGGCCACAGCATAACTCTCCACTCTTCACAATCATCCACAAACACCAGCACCCACAATTTAAGGTAAATACTATTATTTCTATTACATTTGTAGTCTTAAGCAGTAAAAACAACATAATACATCACGATAATGAACTACAATTACATATTCAATTTTATTTTTGTAAGATCTGTTGGTCTAAAAAAAACTTGTTTGGCTTTTTGGGGACTCTCAGGAACGTAACCCTATTTTTCCCATTACATAGTTCTTTTAATTATTTAACAAAATTATCTAACACGACTTTTTCAGGAACGTAACTATCGTGCTAAATGACGTTCTACTGTAGCAATTGGTAATTTCTAGTAGAAAAGGGCGAGCAGACAGGTGAATCATAGAATACATTAACTGGTAGATCAGGTGTGTCAGGTCAGGCCAGGTAGAGGAGCACTGTAGACTACATGTTACTCGCAGACCCCACATACACACATACATACATACACATTCATACACCATAACACAATTTCACCACTACTTTTCACACAATAAATCCACACACATATAGTTCCACACACACACACACACACATTAACTGGTAGGTCAGGTGTGTCAGGTCAGGCCAGGTAGAGAAGCACTGCAGACAACGTGTCACTCGCAAACTCCACATACACACCCATACACCATAACACACAATTTCACCATTACTATACACATACATACACACACAAACATACACACACACACATACATACACACAAAACTAACGTGCACACACACACACAAAACTAACGTGCACACACACACAAAAGTAACGTGCACACACACACACAAAACTAACACACACACACACACATACACACACACATATATACAACAGGCCTAGTGTCTAATTGACATGTGCCTAGGACAAAATGGTAACTAACACATACACACACAAAACTAACACACACAGGCCCACACACACTCTTTCCTCCTGCTCCCTCCTCCCACCTCTCCCCCACTCTCTCCTCATAATCCCCCCTCTTTCCCCCTCCCCACCTCTCTTCCATTTCCCCACTGTCTTCAGTTTCTCCTCCCTCCACCCCCCAAACAAACACTCAGGCAATCACACCACAAAACAACCACACAGAAATACATAGTTTTTCACTCTGTGGCATCTTAAAAATAAAAAATGGGGTCCCAGAGAGCAGGACAGAAAACTAGGGGACTGGAGGATGAGTCTGCAAAGGAAGATTGGGCAGCAGAGCTCATGAAAAGGGAACATGAGTGGGGAAGGAAGCTAGAGGAGCTTAGCATGAAAATGGAGGAGAGGATAGCTGCAGAAAGCAAGATAATGGAGGAGAGGATTGCTGCAGAAAGCAGGAAGTGGGAGAAGCAAGTCAAAACAGCAGAGGCTAAGATACAGAGATTAGAAGAACTGATAAATTTGAAACAGCCTAAAGAACTAAAAAGCAATGTGGACATGGTATCAGAAACTGCTACCTCAGTCACAAAGAAGAGGACTGTAGAGAACGGAGTGAAACTGTATGCAGAGGCCATATCAGACCATCATGGAGCCCGAGAGAAAGAGAGGATCACATCAGGAACAATCGAGGGGAGTGTAGTAAAAGGGAGAGCTAAGCTATACGTAAAAGCACTAACAGACCACAGCAGTGCACAGGGAAAGTTAAGAAGGGAAAGCGACAGGCCACTGGGCCAAGGGATAACAGACAGTGAAGAGATTGAAGAAAGGAAAGCTGCAATGGAGGCAACTAAATCGAATCAGGGGTTACATAGGGATAGGCAGTGGGAGAATGAAAGAGAGATCAGTCTTTGTTTATGGGCTCCAGGAAGCTGAAGGGGAAACTTACGAAGCAAGAAGACAAGGGGAGAAAAATGCGATTGAAAACATCATGAAAGCAATAGGAGATGACATGACCCAGCTGGCAAATTTTCTGAGAATAGGGGGGTTTGCAAGAGGAAGAATCCAGCCAGTCAAAGTAATTTTCAAAGCAGAATTGACTCGAAACAGGATCCTGCAGGAGAAAGCAAGACTAAGGGATATGTCAGAGTACCGGAGGGTGTATCTCGACCGCGACAGAACACGGGAAGAAAGACAGAAACTGAAAGAGAGGGTACAGAGACAAAAGGAGGAAAGAGAGATGGACAGGAGAACCCAGACTCAGGAGGAAGCTCTAATACAACCACCTTCAGATGTCCCCCAACCTGGACAACCCCAATGCAGCCAAACAATCTTAACCCAAAACACACATGCCATACCCAATGATTCCACCCACCTCATTACAAACTCCACCTTCACACCAACCACCCATAGTTCCGCATCAGATCTCCCACTTTCCCAACCCCAACGTACCCCCCAGACTACGGTTTTAGAAAAGAAGTTGAAGGTTTGGTATACAAATGCAGATGGTATAACAAATAAATGTGAGGAGTGGCATGAAAGAATAAAGGAGACATCCCCAGACATAATAGCACTTACAGAAACGAAACTCACCAGGATGATAACAGATGCAATCTTTCCACCCGGATATCAAATCCTCAGGAAAGATAGAGGGAGCAGAGGGGGGAGGAGGAGTTGCACTGCTCATTAAGAACAGGTGGGGATTTGAGGAAGTGGAAGGAATGGATGGAATGGGCGAAAGGGACTACATAGTAGGAACAATTCAATCTGAGGGCCATAAGGTGGTAATTGCTGTAATGTACAACCTGCCACAGAACTGCAGGAGGCCAAGAGAAGAATACTTTCAATAATTTTTATCTCCCCCTGTTTTCTTGCTTTGTAAGTTTCCCCTTCAACTTTCTGTAGCCCATAAAGATTGACCTCTCCCTTTCATTCTCACTCTGCATTTCCCTTTGTAACCCCTGATTTCATTAAGTTGCCTCCATCGCAGCTTTCCTATCTTCAATCTCTTCTCTATCTGTTGTCCCTGTACCTAGCGGTCTGTCATTTTCCCTTCTCATCCTTTCCTGTGGTCTGTTAGGGCCTCTGCATATAGTTTAGCTCTTTCATTTTCTTCAGTTCCCTCGTATGTTTCTGGAGTGCTCCTTGTCTTTTCCCAGGCTCCATGGTGGTCCGATAGGGCCTCTGTGTACAGTTTAATTCCTTTGTTCCCTACAGTCCCCTCATTTGTGACTGCTGTAGCAGTTCCTGATGTCCTGCCTGTACTGCTCTTTAGTTCTTTAGACTGTTTAAAAATTTTCAGTTCTTCTAAGCTATGTATCTTAGCCTCTGCTGCTGTGGCTTGTAACTCCCATTTCCTGCTCTCTGCAGCTATCCTCTCCTCCATTTTCTTGCTAAGCTCTTCTAGTTTCCTTCCCCACTCTTGTTCCCTTTTCATGAGCTCTGCTATTCAATCTTCCTTCCCAGACTCATCCTCCAGTTCCCTGGTTTTCTGTCTTGTTCTCTGGCAACCCTTTTTTTTTACCACAATGAAAAGCTTTTGCGTGTGTGTGTCCGTCCACACCTACTCGCCTGTATGTGGTTGCAAGGGTTGAGTCATAGCTCTTGGCTTTGCTAGTTGCTATTAGGTTCACTCTCCTGGCTCCAAGA
Organism: Cherax destructor; assembly: GCA_009830355.1. NCBI lineage: Eukaryota > Metazoa > Arthropoda > Malacostraca > Decapoda > Parastacidae > Cherax > Cherax destructor. The sequence continues at coordinate 1,237 of WNWK01021707.1, read as the reverse complement.
GCCTGGAGAGTGGAGGATAATTCTAGTTCCTTGAATGAAGAGCCTCTCAGCAGCATGAAGGAATCTCCCTGAGAGTGAGAGATCATAACTTGTCATGGGTGTGAGAATGTCTTATGTACCTGGGTAAATATATTGGTTATTACAGGATAAGTTACCTGAAGAAATATCTTCATTGCTATGCTGCAAATGCAGGTGAACATGCTAACATTGAATGTAAATAAATAATTTCTTTTTTTAATAGATTTATGGACTTTGACCTGGACAAGACGCTGTATTTCTTCATTGCTGGGCGCTATGAGTTTGGCAACAAGGGTGCTGATCTCTATATAGAAGCACTGGCCAGGTTAAACCATTATATGAAGGTGAGATATCACATAACTCTTAATTTATATATATTTATTTATAGTGATGTATATTCATGTTATTTTAAATTTGCTGTTCATAAGATTCTTCAATGATGATGATTAAACTGAGGATTAAATTTCATGTTTGGTGTGAGAAAAATATAATCTATTGGAATGACTGAAGAACAGAAAGTTGGGAAAGTAGTAGAAATGGATGGGATTATCAGAGATACTGATGACAGGTGAGGAATTAATGGAAGAGATGGTTCATTGTGCTTTTGAAAAAAAGCAGAAGTTGCCTTAGATATGGCAGGGAGCATATGTTGTGTTAATCTTTAAACTGCCGAGGGATCAAAAATAGAAGTGCCCCCAGTGCCATTATTTTGAAAGAAAAAAAATCTTAAAAAAATTCTCCACTCTAGATGTTTATTAAATATTTCACTGTCCAGAGCCCCAAAATTAATACAGTAAGGCTCCACTTTATGGTGTTCTGCTAATACGGACATTTCAAATTATGACCAAAACTCGCTATACGGCTTCCCCCACCTGAATTTCTAATTCGGTCACCACGGGCCACCCAGTTTGTTTAAATTCTCTGTGAGCTTGACTCTCCATTATGTCTGGAAACTTTCCAGAATTTCAAGTGTTTTAAAGTTATTTCATATTTTATATACTATACAGTGGACCCTCGAGTTTCATGATTAATTCGTTCCAGAGGGTCTGCCGAATGGCGAAATTCACGAATGGCAAAACCATTTTCCCCATAAGAAATAATATAAATCCTATTTATCCGTTTCAGACACCCAAAAACCCAAAAGTATTAACAAAAAATACATTTTTTAGAGATTAAATATAAATTTATATAGTACAAAAACAATGAAAAATTAATATAA
>WNWK01021706.1:0-33700 GCA_009830355.1 Cherax destructor | reverse complement strand
GTCTGAAAATCAATTTAAGACTCAACTCAAAAACCACCTACTCACCCAAACCTAAATGATCATGCTATAAACTACTTTGAAAAATGCTCATTGTTACTTTCCTATACGATAATCTCAATTTTTAATAATATGTTACTATTATGTTACCCCTACTCATATTATAAGTTAATGTCAAAAATGCTCAATGTTATTTTCCTTAAGATAATCTCAATTCCATATTATAATTCAAGAATCTTAACACCTGTAACAATCTAAGATCTAATATCATTATATAATAATTTAAACAGTAAAATTTCATCATATTGTAATTTTGAAAATAATTTTTAACTAGAATAAACTCAATAAATTTCTCTAATATTAAGTACATAGTTTTTAAGGACTAGAATAAGCTGCCCCTAATGCCATGGCATGTCAGTGGCTCTCCTTGCACTCAATTTACATTGTAATTTCCCATACCCATGTAACCTGCAATGAAATAAAATTTGTTTGTTTGTTTGTTTGTTTTGGACACTTTCTTTGTTATGTGTTGGATATGAGTGCTGAATTTCAGGTTGCTGTCGAGGTGAAGGCCCAGGAATTTGCCCTCATTATGTTTAGCAATAAGAGTGTTGTTGATCTTAATGTTTAATTGTGCATCACCCGCTCTGTTACCAAACATAATATAGAAGGTCTTATCAGTGTTGAGTGTAAGTTTATTGGCTGTCATCCATGTAGATATTTTTAGTAATTCGTCGTTTACAATGGTGTTGAGCGTGGCAAGGTTTGTGTGGGAGATGACATAAGTTGTGTCGTCAGCAAAGAGTATTGGTTTCAGGTGTTGTGATACATTGAGAAGATCACTGATGTATAAGAGGAAGAGCAGGGGACCAAGGACACTTCCCTGTGGTACTCCAGTATCAAGTGGTCGTGTCGAGGAGGTTGTGTCTTTAATAGTGACATACTGATACCTATTAGTAAGGTAGGATTTGAAATATGCAAGTGCATGACCTCTTATACCATAGTGGTCATGTTTGTGAAGTAGGATGCCGTGGTTTACTGTGTCGAAAGCTTTCCTTAGGTCAATAAAAAGTCCTAATGGATATTCCTTATTTTCCAGTGCTGTGTAAAGCAGGTCTATCATTTTAACGATTGCATCGTTAGTGCTTTTATTTTTTCTGAAGCCAAACTGGCAGGCGTTGAGTATGCTTCGTGTTGTTATAAACGAGTATAATCTCTTATCTCTCGTAGCTCCTTCATGATGCCAAAAATTAAGCGGGAAATATAGATTACCACCTCATAGAGAATAAAAGTGTAGTTACTGACTTGAACATCCGTTACCGTGGCCAGATATGCTATCGAAGATAACTTTCACTTACACGTATGATGTTACACACTGTACGTGTAATTCTGGATCATATTCTAGGAGGTAATCGGGTTTAATCCGAGTAAGGGAAAGGTAGTTTCAGTTCATCGTATTAACAGGTCTTCACTAGCATCAAGATCTCTTAAAGACTCTCAGTTTGGGAAGAGAACCATCCTTTTTCAAAAATATATATTACGAACTATTTTCCATCTATCTGGCAGTGTTACAGTTTCAAGTATATTATCGTGGAGTTTTATACTAGTAATGCGCACAAGGCTTCATTCTTCCTTCAGATACCCTGGAGTATACCTGGAGTATACCCTGGTGGTAACTTTGTCAGGTCAGGTGGTTGTATTAATGTTGGTATAATTACCGACAATATGTTAGGTAAGAGGACCCAAGTGCAACTAATGTGGCACTTTATTGTGACAACATTTCGCTCTCCGGGGATCGAACCATGGACCTCAATGTGTGAGCTGAATGCCCTAGCGATCGAGCTGCGTCCGGTTGACTCTATATTGAATGTTGTCCGTTTTTATTGCTCTACCCTTTCATCTAGTTCCTTCGTTATTATCCCAGATGCTGCAGAGAACACCACATTGACCCCTTTCCTTCAGATCACAGAAAGAATGAGGTTCGAACCCATTGCAAATGAGCCTTAAATCTCACAGACCAGTGTGTTTCAGGACCCACTCGCTATGGGTTCAAATCCCACCCGTTCTAGGATTGGTTTGCGATTTTATTACGATTTCGTAAGAGTCCCTTTGGATCTTACATTACAAGCTTCTTCGGCACATAATAAAATCGATGAAAAGACACTTGTTGAACATTTTGTTACGTTTTAAAACATTGACATAATAAAATTACCTGGTCCTTTACTGTCGCCTTATTTATGGTGTCAGAAGCGGTGTTAGACTCTCCTTTGAGTGCTGATTCTGTTGTTCACGAATTGTTGCTGTTTATTTTCTGATATTAAGGGAGCTGACGATGTATTGGTATCCTGCGTGTGAAGATTGACAGTGTATTAGTACCCTGTGTGTGTGTGTGTATGAGGGCTGACAGTATACTAGTATCCTGTGTGTGTGTGTTTATTAGGACTAACTGTATATTAGTAACCTGTGTGTGTGTGTATGAGGGCTGACAGTATACTAGTACCCTGTGTGTGTGTGTGTTTATGAGGACTGACGGTATACTAGTAACCTGTGTGTGTATGTGTATAAGGGCTGACAGTATACTGGTACACTATATTTGTATGAAGTCTGACAGTATTCTTGTATACTATGTGTGTATGAGGGCTAACAGTATACTGGTACCCAGTATATGTATACGAAGGCTGACAGTATACCAGTAGTATCCTGTAACAGGTTCGTGAAGTCGTACGAGGCTGAGGGCGTCAAACTTTGGGGACTGACTACACAAAACCATGCTGCTGATGAAGGCCCTATCGTAAGTGCTTACCTCTCTCAACGTATGATAAAAAATAACTGTCACGGTGGTATCCACACAATATTCATTACAACACGCAAGACTGTGATGTTTTCATGGATTCATTGTTATTCTTCTACTGTTCCTCTAGAGATATCTTGATTTCCTTGTGGCTAAATTGACCACTGGTGGGTGGAAGTTGATAGGCTTGCCCTAGCAACTCACATAGACTCAAAACACTGGAAGAAAAGTTTTTTTTAGGCTGAATCACTCAGAATTCATTCTTTTTTTAATTACGTCACTTCGCAAATAACCCGCACATAGGAAAGAGACTCTTACGACGACGTTTCAGTCTGACTTGGACCATCAACAAGTGTGACTTATAAATGATCTAAGTCAGACCGAAACGTCGTGGTAAGCTATTCTCTCCTGTGTACGGGTTATTTGTGTATTGTTCCAGTCATGATTCATTACCTTTGAAACTTGTGAGTTCATTACCTTTGTACTTTGTTCAGCTATCAAAACTTTGGGGCCCAGTCCCTGGACCCATTATGTACCTCTGTAATCTTTTGACTACCGCCCACAGGATGGGTATGGGCTGCATAATAAAGATATTAAACTAAAAAACTTCCAGTCACGGTATCGTGTTTTTTCGTTCTTCACTTCACTTCCCACTATTGTACCTTCAGAACTGGAACTCTCTGTACTGGAAGAACGAAAACATGAGGAACTGGATAAAGGAGAGTCTGGGACCCACCCTGGAGGCTGCTGGTCTGGGACGCCTCAACGTCATGGTTGGTGATGATAACAGAGATATGCTTCTCTCGTACGTTCCAGAGGTAAGTTGTTACTAAGGTTATTGAGGCACACGTACACTTAAGTGATCTAGTGACCTTGTAATTTATTGACCTTAAAATGTACTGAGCTTGTAATCGATTGACCTTGTTACTATGTGTTCTTGACTGGTGGTGAACAGGTGACATGCAGCCTTAACGACCTCCATGTAGTCGACAGGCTTCAAACCTGATATTAAATGCTTTATTACGCTTGTTTAAGGCATAATGATCGAAACTGTATTACGGTGTTTGTGTGTTTGTTGGCTGGGAAAGTTTGGCTCTGGCATTATCGTGTCTGAGACGCGGTTAACACGACGGTGGATCGAGTCCAAACTTCAAGTTAAATGTTTTCCTGCATTAAAGTTCAATTTATCTTCTCTTATGGTGAAGATTTTGTCTGATGAGGATGCATCGCGGTACATAGACGGCGTGACGGTCCACTGGTACACTGACCTGGACCATGGACCACAGCTCCTGGACCAGATACACCAGCGCTTTCCCAATAAGTTTATCCTCTACAGCGAAGCTTGTATTGGTATGTGTTGTTATTTTACACTCGAGGGGGAAGCGCTAAACACATATGGGCTTTGGGGCACCTGGGGAATGGGAAGTAATCTAGTTTGATCCTAGGAAGAGGAGGGTAGGGACAATTCTTTAAGTCAAGAGGTTTTCACTAGTATTAAGGTTGGTCCTCTACCTAGGTTGGTCCACTTCCTAGGTTGGTCCACTTCCTGGGTTGGTCCACTTCCTAGGTTGGTCCACTTCCTAGGTTGGTCCACTCTAGGATGGTCCACTCTCTAAGACCACTCTAGGATTGTCGATTCCCCTGGATGGTCCACTCCCCAGAATGGGCTACTCCCCAGGATGGTCCATTCCCAGGATGGTCCACTCCACAGGATGGTCTACTCCCCAAGATGGTCCATTCTCAGGATGGTCCACTCCACAGGATGGTCTACTCCCCAGGATGGTCCATTCCCAGGATGATCCACTCCCTAGGATGGTCCATTCCCAGGATGGTTCATTCCCAGGATGGTCCATTCCCAGGATGGTTTACTCCCCAGGATGGTCCATTCCGCCAGGATGGTCCACTCCTCTTTACGAAGAAAGATTGAAGACCCTTAAATTACATTCACTTGTAAGACGTAGAATGAGGGGAGACATGATCGAGGTATACAAGTGGAAAATGGGTATTAACAAAGGGGATATAAATAAGGTCCTTACATAGACACAATAATGTATTTTACCGAATTTTCAGTCATCTTTGTTTACGTTTCTGTCCCAGTGCCAGGATTGATGATGTGGAATGACCCGGGGTCCGAGGCAGTGGTCCTGGGCTCGTGGTCCCGCGCTGAGAATTACGCCATCAGCATTATACAGGTGAGGTTCCAAACTGTGGGGGCAGTTACTATTTGGAATTTTGCGAGGTTAGGATGAGACGTATGTTGTCTAACATGCCTGGCAGGTAGGAGGGGATTTTCTAGTCATATTCCATCACACTGGATGGCTTTTAAGTCATACCTGAATAAACTTACTTACTACATTACAGTGGATGATTTTCGAGTAGTACTCCATCACACAGGATGGAGTTCCTGTCCTCCACAGGAACTCCACGGGACATTTGATGAATTGGAATGAGACAGCGAAACGAACTTAGACGCTGACGATGTCTGGAAGCCTCGCTAATCTTCCTCACAGACACCATAGAACACAATCCTGGAAGCTACAAATTTTCAAATACATTGGCATACATAATATTCAACCAGGCAAAGCACCACCTGCCTAACAACACAGGAGTCACGTGATCCCATTGTCTACCTGACCTTATCTCAAATATGTCGTTTGTCGGGTCACCATGTGTCACTCACACCTCATTTCAGGTCACCATGTGTCACTCACCTCACTTCAGGTCACCATGTGTCATTCACACCTCACTTCAGGTCACCATGTGTCACTCACACCTCACTTCAGGTCACCATGTGTCACTCACCTCACTTCAGGTCACCATGTGTCACTCACACCTCACTTCAGGTCACCATGTGTCACTCACACCTCACTTCAGGTCACCATGTGTCACTCACCTCACTCTCCGCCTATATATAGTCATATTAATCTCTCTGTGTTAGAAGTGATCAAGGTCCCACGAGCAAAACGTTTTCTAATAAATATGTTCTAGTGTTTGCTTACGTATTTAAACCAATTTGTACTCGTATATCAGAGGAAAATTACATTTTCTCATGCATTTCCCTCTGCAGGTGGTGAACCATCACGGGTCTGGTTGGGTGGACTGGAACATAGCCCTGGACCTGGCTGGTGGACCAAACTGGGCCGGGAATCAGGTTGACGCTCCTATCATCATCAATGAAGTCAGTGTATATTGACGCATCTTATTTACATCTTTGTACTAAGTACTCGTCTTATTTTTCATAAGTACTGTCAAAGAGGGTTTTATAATTTAACAGCCTCTCCAATCTAGGTATTTCACACCTTACCAACAGTGAAAAATCACAGAACGGGTGATGGTTTGAACCCATGGTAAGGGAGCCCTAAAACTCACAGGCCAGTGTGTTAACAACAGGTCCATTCCGGCCTGAAAAGATTCATTCAACTTTGTACATTTTTATAGACAATAGAAATGGGCCAGTAGGCCTGCTGCAGTGTTCCCCCTTGTTTATGTTCTTATGTCTCCATGGCAGGAAGCTGACGAGTTTTACAAGCAGCCTATGTTCTACGTGATGGGTCACTTTAGTAAGTTTGTTGTAGCTGGGTCTAGGATGCTGCCTTCCAGTATTGAGGAGCTGGACTCACACAAGGTCCACGCTGCTGCCTTCCTACGACCTGATGGACCCATCGTGGTCGTTCTTCTTAACACGTAAGATTCTATGTATTTAAAATAAAGACACATGTGCAACAGTTGGGTGTCTTTATTGGTGAAACATTTCGCCTACACAGTAGGCTTCTTCAGTCAAATACAAAGGGAGCAGTAGTAATGAAATAAAGATGATGTAATCAGTCCATCACCCTTGGAGAAAAAGTATTTGAGGTGGTCAGTCCCTCAGCCTGGAGAAGAGTTTAGCTCCATGGTCTGGAACAATATTATTCCAGACCATCAATAAAGATACCCAACTGTTGCATGTGTCTTAATCTTAAAGTTGTCTGTATTTTATACCATTTTCAACAGTTTTTTTTGTATTGTTAGATAAATGGTTCAGAGAACCGATAAGTTCAAAAAAAGGAGGAACTCCAAGCAAATACGTTCACCTCCTTTTTCTGCAGCGTTGCAAGCTCTTGATGATGTGTTTATTACAACACGAAAGGTCAAGAGCTATCATTCAGCTTCCCCCGTAGTTGTTTTGCATAGTATGGGTTAGGGTAGGTTCGTCAGGACACCGGACAGGTGTTTCCTGACGCGGGTCTTAGAGATGACCCACAGTTGGATCTTCTGGTCATCTGACCGAGGCCTAGTATGTGATGTTTTTACTATTCCTTGATAATGTGAGAAATCACGAATGCGCTTGGAAGTTCACTATTTTTATCCTGTGGTTATTTTGCATATTGTGATATCACCTGTTTACTGTGATCTTAATGCATATGATGTTTTGTGATTAAGACAAATGTACAACAGTTGGGTATTTTATTGTGGAAACGTTTCGCCTACACAGTAGACTTCTTCAATCAGATACGGAGGCAGCAGGTGTAGTAGTGAAATGAAGATAAAAAGTATTTGAGGTGATCAGTCCCTCAGTTGAACTCTTCTCCAGGCTGAGGGACTGACCACCTCAAATCTCCAAGGTTCATGGACTGATTACATCATCTTTATTTCACTACTACACCTGCTGCCTCCGTATCGGACTGAAGAAACCTACTGTGTAGGCGAAACGTTTCAACAATAAACATACCCAGCTGCTGTACATGTGTCATAATCAACTTGTCAGTATTTTATACCATTTTTCAAGATATGTTGTTTTGTGTTATCAGAGGTGAGGCGGAGCTAGACTTGAGTGTGTTTGTCGGGAGTGAAGGCTACGCCACTTTGCACCTTCCTGCTAAAGCAATACAGACTGTCATTATTGCTGGGGATCACCAGCAAGCCAAGTCTCACTCCAAGACCAAGTATACGACCAAGGAACAAAGCTTCGAAGACGACCGAAGCTAAATTCTTGATGTGGTCGTCGTGACGTTAGTGGTGAGGCTGTGACATCCCACTCACATGGACTTCAGAGGTGAACTAAGAAATCGAACGAAGACGCCAGATTATAAAAGACCACATCTTATGTGATATTGAATTTGCTATAAGATGGACCATTACGAAGAACAAAAAGACAATACCGTGACTGGAACAATACACAAATAACCCTCACATAGAAGAGAGAAGCTTATTACATTTCGGTCCGACTTAGACTATTAACAAGCGTGGCTAGTTAATGCTCCAAGTCGGATCGAAACGTCGTCATAATTTTTATTTTCCTATGTGCGGGATATTTGTGTATTGGACCATTACCAAAATCCTCATGTAAATAGTTCATTATCTTTGTAACTTGTTCAGCTATCAAAACTTTGGGGCCCAGTCCCTGGACCCATTATGTGCCTCTGTAATGTTAAGGTACAGTCCCTGGACCCATTATGTACCTCTGTAATGTTGAGGTACAGTCCCTGGACCCATTATGTACCTCTGCAATCTTTTGACTACTACCTACAGGATGGGTATGGGATGCATAATAAAAATATTAAACTAACTACACTGTTCGGGGTCGTTTAAGACACGTCAGACCCTCCAGGGGTCAGGTACGTTAGACCCTCCAGGGGTCAGACACGTCAGACCCTCCAGGGGTCAGGTACGTCAGACCCTCCAGGGGTCAGGTACGTTAGACCCTCCAGGGGTCAGACACGTCAGACCCTCCAGGGGTCAGGTACGTCAGACCCTCCAGGGGTCAGGTACGTCAGACCCTCCAGGGGTCAGACACGTCAGACCCTCCAGGGGTCAGACACGTCAGACCCTCCAAGGTCTGACGTGTCTTGAAAGTGCCAGCTGGGCTTCCCACAATTTCATAATTCCTGAGCAGCATATTCCTCATGAACCAACATAGCCCGCATGGTTCTTTTCACTATGTTATGATTGTGATATTATTTTGCATTGTCACTGTAAACACAACATTCCATTAATATAACCCCAAGAATGTTGAGGTTACTTAAACTGTCTTACCTCTCTTACTGTCTACCCACATTCTTACCTCTCTAGTCCTGTCTACCCACATTCTTACCTCTCTAATCCTGTCTACCCACATTCTTACCTCTCTAATCCTGTCTTCCCACATTCTTACCTCTCTAATCCTGTCTACCCACATTCTTACCTCTCTAGTCCTGTCTACCCACATTCTTACCTCTCTAATCCTGTCTACCCACATTCTTACCTCTCTGGTTCTAGCTACCCAAATTCTTACCTCTCTAGTCCTGTCTACCCACATTCTTACCTCTCTAATCCTGTCTACCCACATTCTTACCTCTCTAGTCCTGTCTACCCACATTCTTACCTCTCTAGTCCTGTCTACCCACATTCTTACCTCTCTAATCCTGTCTACCCACATTCTTACCTCTCTAGTCCTGTCTACCCACATTCTTACCTCTCTAGTCCTGTCTACCCACATTCTTACCTCTCTAGTGTTTAGCGCTTCTTTTGATTATAATAATAATAATAATTACCTCTCTAATCCTGTCTACCCACATTCTTACCTCTCTAGTCCTGTCTACCCACATTCTTGCCTCTCTAATCCTCTCTACCCACATTCTTGCCTATCTAATCCTGTCTACCCACATTCTTACCTCTCTAGTCCTGTCTACCCACATTCTTGCCTATCTAATCCTGTCTACCCACATTCTTACCTCTCTAGTCCTGTCTACCCACATTCTTACCTCTCTAGTCCTGTCTACCCACATTCTTACCTCTCTATTCCTCTCTACCCACATTCTTACCTCTCTAGTCTTGTCTATCCACAACCTTTACCACTGCTCTATCCATTGTCAATCTTTCTGTCCTTATAACCTCTCCTAAGAACCAGTTGTTGATATTGAAATAATAGTTGAGTTGAATAAATGAATTGATCAAATGATGTTTTATATTTCTTCTTCTTTTAAGCGAACACATTAACAGCCAGATTGATCTGAAATCAGGACAGAGGATCAAGCCTTCACCAGTCTTTGTGATGAATAAATATTTTTCTGTCCATTCGTTCTATATGTTTTTGGAATAGTGGAGGCTTGATCCACCGTCCATGTGTGTGTGTAGTGGAGGCTTGATCCACCGTCCATGTGTGTGTGTAGTGGAGGCTTGATCCACCGTCCATGTGTGTGTGTGTAGTGGAGGCTTGATCCACCGTCCATGTGTGTGTGTAGTGGAGGCTTGATCCACCGTCCATGTGTGTGTATAGTGGAGGCTTGATCCACCGTCCATGTGTGTGTGTAGTGGAGGCTTGATCCACCGTCCATGTGTGTGTGTAGTGGAGGCTTGATCCACCGTCCATGTGTGTGTAGTGGAGGCTTGATCCACCGTCCATGTGTGTGTATAGTGGAGGCTTGATCCACCGTCCATGTGTGTGTGTAGTGGAGGCTTGATCCACCGTCCATGTGTGTGTGTAGTGGAGGCTTGATCCACCGTCCATGTGTGTGTAGTGGAGGCTTGATCCACTGTCCATGTGTGTGTAGTGGAGGCTTGATCCACCGTCCATGTGTGTGTGTAGTGGAGGCTTGATCCACCGTCCATGTGTGTTTGTAGTGGAGGCTTGATCCACCGTCTATGTGTGTGTAGTGGAGGCTTGATCCACCGTCCATGTGTGTGTATAGTGGAGGCTTGATCCACCGTCTATGTGTGTGTAGTGGAGGCTTGATCCACCGTCCATGTGTGTGTGTGTAGTGGAGGCTTGATCCACCGTCCATGTGTGTGTATAGTGGAGGCTTGATCCACCGTCCATGTGTGTGTGTAGTGGAGGCTTGATCCACCGTCCATGTGTGTGTAGTGGAGGCTTGATCCACCGTCCATGTGTGTGTAGTGGAGGCTTGATCCACCGTCCATGTGTGTATAGTGGAGGCTTGATCCACCGTTCATGTGTGTGTATAGTGGAGGCTTGATCCACCGTCCATGTGTCTGTAGAAAAGCCGAGTTCTCTGTAGAAAATCCTAGTTTTCCTGTAGACCTGCAGGTTTTGTGGGGCGTACGAGCATGTGGCTGCTGACTGCATGCAGAGGATGGGACAATGTGATACGACGACCAGATGGAAGTAAGGACGTACGAGGTTGTGCAGGATCCGGTGGACGCTAAGGAGGCCGGAACTAAATCGTGGAGGCTTGATCCACCGTCCATGTGTGTGTAGTGGAGGCTTGATCCACCGTTCATGTGTGTGTAGTGGAGGCTTGATCCACCGTCCATGTGTGTGTAGTGGAGACTTGATCCACCGTCCATGTGTGTGTGTAGTGGAGGCTTGATCCACCGTCCATGTGTGTGTAGTGGAGGCTTGATCCACCGTTCATGTGTGTGTAGTGGAGGCTTGATCCACCGTCCATGTGTGTGTAGTGGAGACTTGATCCACCGTTCATGTGTGTGTGTGTAGTGGAGGCTTGATCCACCGTCCATGTGTGGTTAGTGGAGGCTTGATCCACCGTTCATGGGTGTGTAGTGAGGCTTGATCCACCGTCCATGTGTGTGTAGTGGAGGCTTGATCCACCGTCCATGTGTGTTTTAGTGGAGGCTTGATCCACCGTCCATGTGTGTTGTCACTGGCTATGTTGTTAGTGTGATTGATCAGGCCTGATCTACGTAGGTGTCGTCATGTGTGAGTTGAACTGTCCACTGTCCATGTGTGTGTAGTGGATCCACCGTCCATTGTGTAGTGAGTTGACCCGTATCACGGCTTGATCCACCGTTCATGTGTGTGTAGTGAGGCTTGATCCACGTCCATGTGTGTGTGTAGTGGAGGCTTGATCCACCGTCCATGTGTGTGTAGTGGAGGCTTGATCCACCGTCCATGTGTATGTAGTGGAGGCTTGATCCACTGTCCATGTGTGTGTAGTGGAGGCTTGATCCACCGTCCATGTGTATGTGTAGTGGAGGCTTGATCCACCGTCCATGTGTATGTAGTGGAGGCTTGATCCACTGTCCATGTGTGTGTAGTGGAGGCTTGATCCACCGTCCATGTGTGTGTAGTGGAGGCTTGATCCACCGTCCATGTGTGTGTGTAGTGGAGGCTTGATCCACCGTCCATGTGTGTGTGTAGTGGAGGCTTGATCCACGTCCATGTGTGTGTAGTGGGAGGCTTGATCCACCGTCCATGTGTGTGTATAGTGGAGGCTTGATCCACCGTCCATGTGTGTGTGTAGTGGAGGCTTGATCCACCGTCCATGTGTGTGTAGTGGAGGCTTGATCCACCGTCCATGTGTGTGTAGTGGAGACTTGATCCACCGTCCATGTGTGTGTAGTGGAGGCTTGATCCACTGTCCATGTGTGTGTAGTGGAGGCTTGATCCACCGTCCATGTGTGTGTATAGTGGAGGCTTGATCCACCGTCCATGTGTGTGTATAGTGGAGGCTTGATCCACCGTCCATGTGTGTGTAGTGGAGACTTGATCCACCGTCCATGTGTGTGTGTAGTGGAGGCTTGATCCACCGTCCATGTGTATGTAGTGGAGGCTTGATCCACTGTCCATGTGTGTGTAGTGGAGGCTTGATCCACCGTCCATGTGTGTATAGTGGAGGCTTGATCCACCGTCCATGTGTGTGATAGTGGAGGCTTGATCCACCGTCCATGTTGTGAGCTTGTCCGTCATGTGTTAGTGGAGGCTTGATCCACCGTCCATGTATGTGTAGTGGAGGCTTGATCCACCGTCCATGTGTGTGTGTAGTGGAGGCTTTATTCCGTGGCTCGATTGCTAGCGCACTAAGGTCCTTGGTTCGATCCCCGGTATGGGTGAAAACAGGACGTGTTTCCTTAAGACACCTGTCCATGTTCACCTTGCAGTAAGTAGGTACCTGGGGTTTAGTGGACTGGTAGGGGTCGCATCCTGGGGACAAAATTAACCTAATTTGTTGGAAATGTTCTGCATAACAAGTGGCTTTCTATATAGTAGTATGTCATTGATGTCAGCTATGGTCTGTATACCTTGTACATGTACTTGTTGAAATAAGGATTATTATTATTATTATTATTATTATTATTATTATTATTATTATTATTGTATTATTCAATACAAGGAGTGCTGTAGGCTTGACCCACCGTCCACCAAATCCCAGACAGAGCGTAATGCTCACACACTTCAAATACTTCCAACTTTGCAAGCCACAGGCTTGACCTTCCCTGTTATCTTCCCCAAACTTATCAGACACTGTGTGAGGCTCACTGATAACTACAACATTAACTGCTGTTGTCTCTACCTTCCATTCTACACGTCATTTATTTGGATCAACCTTCAATACCTTTCATTTACCTTAAATTGTATAGCCACCGTGCGATATATGACCCCATCCTTCAGAGTGCAGGCACTGTGCTTCCCACCTCCAGCACTGTAACATCCCCACCCATCCTTCAGAGTACAGGCACTGTACTTCCCACCTCCAGCACTGTAACATCCTCACCCATCCTTCAGAGTGCAGGCACTGTACTTCCCACCTCCAGCACTGTAACATCCTCACCCATCCTTCAGAGTACAGGCACTGTGCTTCCCACCTCCAGCACTGTAACATCCTCACCCATCCTTCAGAGTACAGGCACTGTACTTCCCACCTCCAGCACTGTAACATCCTCACCCATCCTTCAGAGTACAGGCACTTGACTTCTCCCACCTCCAAGCACCTGTACACATCATCTCACCCAGCCTTCAGAGTGCAGGCACTGTACTTCCCACCTCCAGCACTGTAACATCCTCACCCAGCCTTCAGAGTACAGTACAGGCACTGTACTTCCCACCTCCAGCACTGTAACATCCTCACCCATCCTTCAGAGTGCAGGCACTGTACTTTCCACCTCCAGCACTGTAACATCCTCACCCATACTTCAGAGTGCAGGCACTGTACTTCCCACCTCCAGCACTGTAACATCATCACCCATCCTTCAGAGTGCAGGCACTGTACTTCCCACCTCCAACACTGTAACATCATCACCCATCCTTCAGAGTGCAGGCACTGTACTTCCCACCTCCAGCACTGTAACATCCTCACCCATCCTTCAGAGTGCAGGCACTGTAATTCCCACCTCCAGCACTGTAACATCCTCACCCATCCTTCAAAGTGCAAGTACTGTATTTCCCACCTCCAGGACTGTAACATCCTCACCTATCCTTCAGAGTGCAGGCACTGTACTTCCCACCTCCAGGACTGAAACATCCTCACCCATCCCTCAGAGTACAGGCACTGTACTTCCCACCTCCAGCACTATAACATCCTCACCCATCCTTCAGAGTACAGGCACTGTACTTCCCACCTCCAGCACTATAACATCCTCACCCATCCTTCAGAGTACAGGCACTGTACTTCCCATCTCCAGCACTGTAACATCCTCACCCATCCTTCAGAGTGCAGGCACTGTACTTCCCACCTCCAGCACTGTAACATTCTCACCCATCCTTCAGAGTGCAGGTACTGTACTTCCCACCTCCAGCACTGTAACATCCCCACCCATCCTTCAGAGTGCAGGCACTGTACGTCCCACCTCCAGCACTGTAACATCCCCACCCATCCTTCAGAGTGCAGGCACTGTACTTCCCACCTCCAGGACTGTAATATCCTCACCCATCCTTCAAAGTGCAAGTACTGTACTTCCCACCTCCAGGACTGTAATATCCTCACCCATCCTTCAGAGTGCAGGCACTGTACGTCCCACCTCCAGCACTGTAACATCCCCACCCATCCTTCAGAGTGCAGGCACTGTACGTCCCACCTCCAGCACTGTAACATCCCCACCCATCCTTCAGAGTGCAGGCACTGTACTTCCCACCTCCAGGACTGTAATATCCTCACCCATCCTTCAAATTGCAAGTACTGTACTTCCCACCTCCAGCACTGTAACATCCCCACCCATCCTTCAGAGTGCAGGCACTGTACGTCCCACCTCCAGCACTGTAACATCCCCACCCATCCTTCAGAGTACAGGCACTGTACTTCCCACCTCCAGGACTGTAATATCCTCACCCATCCTTCAAAGTGCAAGTACTGTACTTCCCACCTCCAGCACTGTAACATCCCCACCCATCCTTCAGAGTGCAGGCACTGTACGTCCCACCTCCAGCACTGTAACATCCCCACCCATCCTTCAGAGTACAGGCACTGTACTTCCCACCTCCAGGACTGTAATATCCTCACCCATCCTTCAAAGTGCAAGCACTGTACTTCCCACCTCCAGGACTGTAATATCCTCACCCATCCTTCAGAGTGGTGTGTTTGTGAGGGTGGTGGGTGTATGGGTGGTGGGTGTGGGGGTGGTGGGTGTGGTGTTGGGGTGGTGGGTGTTGGGGTGGTGGGTGTGGGGTGGTGAGTGTGGGGGTGGTGTTGGTGTGAGGGTGGTGGGGGTGGTGTGGGTGTGAGGGTGGTGGGGGTGGTGTTGGTGTGAGGGTGGTGGGTGTGGTGTGGGTGTGAGGGTGTTGGGGTGGTGTGGGTGTGAGGGTGGTGGGGGTGGTGTGGGTGTGAGGGTGGTGGGTGTGGGTACTGACGCAGTAGTGTTGTAAACAACAGTGGTATCCAAACATACATTCAAGGTTATATACACTGAGACGTGTATCTCAGTGTATTTACACCGAGGGAGCTATATATATACATCAATGTATATACACTATGCTCTCAATGTATATACACTGAGATATTAAATCATTCTTGACCTCTGAGGAAAAGGTCATGTGAAGCCTTAATGACCCTCGTGTAGTCGATAGACTTTAAACTCAACAAACCAACCACGGTCTCATTGCTGGGTTGGTAGGGCACTTACCTCACACACTGAGGTCCGTGGTTCGATTCCCGGTACGGGTGGAAACATTAGGACGTGTTTCCTTAAACGCCACCTGCTGTCCAGGTTCATCTAGCAGTAAGTAGGTACCTGGGTGTTAGTCACCTTATACCTGCTGTCCATGTTCACCTAGCAGTAGGTAGGTACTTGGGTGTTAGTCACCTTACATCTCCTGTTCATGTTCACCTAGTAGTAAATAGGTACCTGGGTGTTAATCGACTGGTGTGGGTCGCATCTTGGGGACAGAATTAGCCTAAGTTGCGGGAAATGCTCTACATAACCAGGGACTTTCTATATAGTATGTCATTGATGTCAGCTATGGTCTGTATAAGTTGTATCATGTACTTGTAGAAATAAAGATTATTATTATTATTATTATTATTACCTACAAACTTTCCCACCCAGTACATTCTCATTTCGCTCAGTAGCACAGCACATTTCGGTCCACCACCGTCAACCTACTTCCAGGTACCTGTTTACAGCCAAGTGACAGGTGCAGTAGGTGCCAAGGACTTGCTCCTACCTCTCAACCCTACGCTCAGGATTCTACCCAGTTATTTCTAGAGTAGGACCAGGTGCGACCACGTGGCACTTAGTGCGACCATGTGGCATCCAGTGCCACTAGGCATGAGAGTGCCAACTGAGCACTGTTCTTTGTTTACTAAGAGGGAAAAATTAACTCTGGGGGAGGAGGGGGGTAATCCCTCCCCTGGTGGAAGGGGGTGTTCCCTCCCCTGGTGGAGGGAGAGGGGGTGGTTCCCTCCCCTGGTGGAGGGGATGGCGTTGAAGAGTCTTGGCCCCTTTATATTTATGTATGAAGGGAGAGTGTTGAAGAGTCTTGGTCCTCTTGCACTTGTTTCTAGGTATGCTCATGACACCGCTACTTTCCGCTGATAGTATTTTGCACCATCTGTCATTAGGACGTGTTTCCTTAAAACACCTGCTGTCTCTGTTCACCTAGCAGTAAAATAGGTACCTGGGTGTTAATCGACTGGTGTGGGTCGCATCCTGGGGACAAAATTAACCTAATTTGCCAGAAATACTCTGAGTGCAGCCAGCAGTAACAACCTGGTTGATCAGACTCTGATTCCACCACGAGGCCTGGTCTCAGACCGGGCCGCGGGGGCGTTGACCCTTGAAACCCTCTCCAGGTAAACTCCAGGTAATAACAATGTGCTTTCTATATAGCTATGGTCTGTATAAATTGTATCATGTACTTGTAGAAATAAAGATTATCATTATTATTATTATTATTATTATTATTATTATTATTATTATTATTATTATTATTATTATTCAAATTCAAAATTCAAATTCAAATTCAAACTTATAATTATACATTTTATGAAGTAGATATTACAAGATGGCCAATAATATGCCTAGGTATGCCTAGGCTTTTCAGGCAGTCTTATGATAGGTCTTACTCAATAGCGACACAATCATTATACAGATAGTAAGGTTAGGTAATTGTAGTGATTAACTAGGTTTACAAAATTGAGGTACTGGAATTTAAACATTTAAGAATTTAAAAATTAGTTTAAGAATTTAACAATTAGTTTATATATTAATGGTAAAGGTCATGTATTGGCATAATACAGTTTCTATATTGGAGTGTGTTAGGCAAACTTATGACTAGCTTAAGAATTATGAAGCAATAGTTGTATTAGAATTTTGGTTAGTCCTGTGCAAATTAAGGGGAATCACAGATATCAATAAGTGTATTTTTCTGTGGATATGTGCAAGATAAAGTAGTTTTCATGTGGTTAGCTACCGGTTGGGTGCGTAAGTGAGATAAGATGTTTTTTAACAGTGCTTTTGAAAATGGAGGTTGTGTCTGCAGTTCTAGAGTTTTCAGGCAGGGAGTTCCAGATTTTAGGCCCTTTTATGTACATTGAATTTTTGTCATTTAGCGAAGGGATGTTGAGCTGAGAAATTAGAACTGACCTTCTCTTAGTTCAGCCCTAAGTGTTCGTCATTTCCCAGGAACCTGTATGACCCTTACGGGTTTACTGGTACCACATCATAAAAATAATTCCCAGAGCATTAATAAGATGAAAGATAAAAATAAGACAGCTCCCTCCTGTGATCATATTTGCTTGGACATCCTCTTTTCTGCAACACGGCAAGCTCCTGATGATGTGTTGATTGCAACACGAAAGGCCTAGAGCTATCATTCAACTCCCCCTTGGTTGTTTTACATAGTAACATATATATATATATATATATATATATATATATATATATATATATATATATATATATATATATATATATACACACACACACACACACTATATATATATATATATATATATATATATATATATATATATTACATAAAATAACCCAAATAAATTAAGACAAAGTTGCATATTTCCAGTGTGGTCCTTGAAGCCACTGTGTGGCGAAACGTTCTCCCAGTAAAGATTCCCAAGTGTGAGATGTGTTTGAAAATGGCGGTGGTGGAGGAGGAGGAGGAGGAAGGTAGTGAGAGTCATCAGACATAAGAGACATTCTCACCAATAAGAATAAGACATATAACCATACCATGACTACCTTACTTCTCATCTATCATGTATCATAATCTCTCTTAAAACACACACTACCCTAATAATATTTCTCCTTTACCTGAAACTAATAAAACAATTGATGAATAAATTCACATACATATGCATGAGTAGCTTGAGGAGAGTTATATACATAATTATGGTCAGATATATGAGAAAAATCACCCATAGGAAAAAAAACCACTTTATTTAATATATTAACTTATCCGAGATAAAACTTACACAATACATTATTTAACGCATTTATAACACGTCTGTTTTTAAATTCAAAGCCAAAAAAATGTGTAAGGAGAAAGAAATGCCAAAATAATAAAATGAAACATCACTGGAACTTTGCTTACCAACAAATGGTGGTCAGCTGAGAGGAGGAGGCGACCTGACGCTCATTTCTCAAGTTTTTCTAGTCACCTGCACCACCATCACTCTCCAGCACCACGTTTCGCACACACCAACCTTTGAGGTAACTAGGTGAGGGCGTACAGTGCTGGATAATAGGTACTGTGGTGCAGGTGCAGTGTATAACGTGGCAGGAGTGTCTTTCCTCCCCGCCACTCCTCTCAACCTTAATTAACCGAATAATTACCCAAATAAATGTATTTATGCACAGTTACACAATATTTAAATTATTTTTATTATCTTGCATTACAATATGTATGTAAATGACCCATGATAACCCGTCAAATATGTCCAGGTGACATTTCGTAACAGGAGAGAAACGTTCACAACACAGGACTGAAAAATTAAGTTATTTGGGCAAAACTTCAGTATCTTTATTGTGGAAACGTTTCACCGACCATTGGTTTCCTCAGTCCAGTACAGAGAAGAATGGTTTAGGGACTGATTACCTCAAACTGATCTTCAATCATTCTTCTCTGTATTGGACTGAGGAAGCCACTGTGGCTGGCGAAACGTTTGTCCATTACAGAGAAGAATAGGTGAAGATAGGAGGAGTTTGAAGTAATCAGTCCCTCAGCCTGGAGGGACTGATTACTTCAAACTTCTGATCTTCAACTATTCTTCTCTGTATTGGACTGATGAAACCACTGGCTGGCGAAACGTTTCCACAGTAAAGATACCCAAGTGTTGCACAAACGACTTATTTCATCAATGTGTCAGTTCTATGAACATTTTATCTTCGCAGGACTGAAGAAGTCTGTTACTTGAGGTAAAACGTTTCCTCAGTAAATGTCTTGAACTGTGAAAGTACTGTGTACTCTCTCCAGCCATGTGCAACTCTTACTTTCCGACACATTTAATGGAAACGTTTTGGCCCCTGAGACCTTGGTCTCTGGAAAGGACGAATGCAGTATTATCCAATCCTCTATTGACAACATTTTGCCCACACAATGGGCTTTATCAAATCAGAAACAGATAGGTTAAAGGACACACACGCAGCTAATGCAACATTTTATTGTGGCAACGTTTCACTCTCCAGGATGGATCTGTGCTCCAACTTCCCTGAATGCCTTCCCCTCCATAGGTACTGTATAATCTCTATAGGTTTAGCTCTCCCCTTCGATGATGATGATGACGACTTTCCAGGAGTTTTATAATGTTGGTAGAAGTGCCGATAATGTTAGATAAAAGGACACACGTGTAGTTAATGCAGCATTTTATTTTGGCAATGTTTTGCTCTCCAGGAGCCTTCGCAATGGCTTGATCAACCAGGCTGTTGGTGCTAGCCCCACGCATTTCAGTGTATGCACCACAACCAGGCTGATCAGGAACTGACGTGAACTTGAAGAATTAGACACATGTACAACAGCTGGATATCTTGATTTGTAGACGTTTCACTGTCCATTGGCTTTATCAATACAATTCAAGGACATAATGGGAGGACTAGAACTACATACATAAGATGAGGTAATCAGTCCCTCAGCCTCGTCTTTTGTGTACAGGTGCTTCTCAGCTTAGTGGGGTCATGTTCCAACGAACCAGTCATAAGTTGAAAATATTGTAATTTAAATATAAATGTTATGCTAAATTTACGGCTCACATTGAGCCAGTAAAGCACCTAAATTACTGGGAACGCCTTCAAGTCTTGAACATGTACTCATTGGAGCGGAGGAGAGAGAGAGACATGATAATACTATATACGTACCTGGAAAGTACTCTAGGGCCTGGTTCCAAATGTGCACACTGCCATAACATACTGGAGTGAGAGATATGGGAGGAAGTGCAAAATAACCCAATGAGGAGCAGGGGTGTTGTGGGGACAATAAGGGAACACTATATCAACATCCAAGGTCCTAAACTATTCAACATCTTACCAGAAGATGTCAGAAACATGGCTGGAACAAGTGTAGAAGCCTTCAAGAGGAAACGACAGGTATCTTCACCAGGTGCCAGATCAACCAGGCTGTGATGGATATGTGGGGCAGTGGGCCCAGCAGCAACAGCCTGGTTGACCAGGCAAGCACCAGACAAGCCTGGCCCATGGCTGGGCTCCGAGAGTAGTGAAACTCTTGAAACTCTTCAAAGGTAAGGTAAATAAATAACTACTGTCACTGAATAAGTTCATAAACAAATAATTACTACTGTGTCTAAATACCAGTATGGAAATATAAAAAAAATGTATACAGGTTATGGACTTCTTGTCTTCATGCTGGGTAATTATCTTGAGTTTCATCTCCAAAGTACAGCCTCTCCTCACTTAGCGACGTACCCGTTTACTGACCGCTCGGAGTTACGACTGGCTCTCTGACCAGTCGGTATTGTATGCTACACCCAGGACCCCTATGCCAAACCGTACAAAGTTCTTTCATTTCCTAACCTTCATCTTCCTTACCTTTGGCCCTCTACATCTCCTGATAACCCTGATGATGATGACTCCAAACCAGTACTGTGACAGATTCGATGATTAAAATGTTAATCTGAATGTCCTTTTATACTGTAACTTGAATTTTTTTGGTACATATACATCATTTTTTATTCTGTACAGTAATTACAATTTTCTGTAATATGTAAGAGTTATACAAATTAAAACAAAGTTATCAAGTTGGAGTTTCCTTTAGACCTTCTCTTTATTCAGAATAAAATGTTTGAAATAGTTGTTATAAATGCTTGAAGTATCAGTAAGGGGTGGTTCCTCGCTTAGCGATGAATTCGTTTACTGATGTGGTCTTAGGAAGGGAATTCTGTCGTTGAGTGAGTTGAGGCTGTAATTGCTTTTGCTCCATCGTAAAGTCAAAATATCGTAAGTCAAGGAGCACCTGTATGTAGTTCTACAGTCTTCCCATTATGTCCTTGAATTTGTATTGATAAAGCTACTGGATGGTGAAATGTCTACAAATAAAGATACCCAGATGTTGTACATGTGTCTAATTCTTCATCTTGTCTGTATTGTATGCCTTTCTTGTATGTTTTCCCTTGAAGACAGCCAGAGGTCTGTTGGTAGTTAAGGAAGAGTTAGAGGTAAGTTGAGAGATGCTGAGAGGTTTTGCTCATTCAGAAGGGATGTGTTAGCATTTTTCAACTAACCCACAATTCAGAGAAGGAACTGAAAATAATATCTTGGCCTATCCTGGACAGTTATCAATTTATGGCTTGATAATAGTCAAGGATGGATTGAAACATTGTAAATTTCCTCCCTGAATTAGTGGTTTTGAAATGGCGCCAGCAGTGGTATTGTGATTTCAGTTCTTTTGTATTGTACGAGCATGTTATACTGACAGTTCAATAGCTGCTTATGTTTGAGCAACTGGTTGCCAGTCCAATATCCTCGGTTTAAACTTTTTGCAGTCGTTTTTGGACTTCATGAAGCTGATTTTAGTGTTAAACATGCAAAACACTTACATAATTAAGGGTATAAGAAGAGACAAATCATTGTTTCACTGTGGAATATAAGCCTTTTAGTGAGGCAAATTTCTGTTGTTTTCCAGCATCGGTGCTGGTATCGCAAAATGAATTTATATACGTATATATATATATTTTTAACACATCGACCGTTTCCCACCAAGGCAGGTGACCTGAAAAAGAAACACTTTTCATCATCACTCACTCTAAGACTGTCATGGCAGAGGCATGCTGATACAGCAGTTCAAAAACTAACCAGTTTCCCTGAATCCCATTGTAAATTTTACTGTGCTCACACCAACAGCATGTCAAGTCATAAAAACCAGTTGCCTCCACTCCCCTCTAACACCAGCAAATTTGTTTCACCTGGCAGATGGAAGGGAGTGTGATTTTGATCATTAAAGCTGCCAATCAGAGCGTTCCAGACGAACGCATGGACTGTGACCTGAATTGGTCTGTACTATTTCTTAAGGATCATTTATCGTCTGTTCATCCTTCTAAACCAGTGAGTGATTATCTTTTTTTCTTTTTCTAATATTAAAAGTGCTTGTTGATTTTTTGCAGCAGTCTTGAAGAATTTTTGCATAAGTAACTAGTGACATTTTGAGCAAAGGTGTAGTTACTTTTTTTTCACACTAGTTCACAGCTATTTAAGAGATTTCAGCATTGTTTGCTTGTTATATCAGAGCAGATTATAAGCAGCTTAATATTTTTATCATGTAATTAATTATTTACATGTATTTTATGCTCTCAGTTGATTATTTAGGACTTAAACCCTTAATTTACCGAATTACTGTTACATTCACATTAGTGTGAAATTTCAGTTTGTTGATATGTCCTTGGTTTTTGGTTGTTTAAATGTAACGCATTGCTAGTTTTCATGTAACCTGGAGTAGCATTAGGCTGTTACTTAGGGTGATAAAATTATTTATATGTAAAAAAGTGTAACCATAGTGTTTGGCATGAGGTATCACGAGAATAGTGACAGTTTTGGAATAATGGTCATGGGCTGGGCTGCGGGGGACGTTGACCCCAAAACACCTTTTCAGGTATATTCCAGCCTGGCCCATGGCTGGGCTCCAAGAGTAAAATGACTCTCGAAACTCATCAAAGGTATGTGCGTAAGTCAAGAAGTGATACTAGAAAGACTCTAATTACAAAGATACTTTTATTTCTATATTGTTACATTCACTGGGAGGGCTTTACCAGGTACCAGTTGGTGAAACATAATATAGTATAAAAGTTATTTCATATACTGTATTGTACTATGGAACTTTAATTTCTTTTACCCAGGTTAGTTTTGGTTTCCTTTAGGGGTCATTTGCATTGTACTGCTTTATCATTGCATTTGGGCATTGATTCTTGATTACAGCATACAACTTGTGTGGTGGTGGCTGCAAGATGCATCCTGTCATATGTGGTGGCATTCTGATTTTTTTTTTTTTTTTATGGAATTCAACTCTGGCATGTGCATAACTATTAGTTTTGACGTCGATATCAAGGGAGGCTTTCTAGATGGTTTTGGCATTTTGCAAAAACTGAATAGTCTGGCTGATTTAAGATGACTATATCTTGTGCAAGTATGAGAACTGAATGTTCCCTTGGTCCCTCACTCATGGTAATTCCCCTACCCTTTCTCCTACTGTAATTATCATCTATCTTTCCAGTGCTACTCTATGGATGACAGACCTTGATCATGTCCTCAAATTGGAATAAAATCATTAATAATAATAATAATAATAATAATTTTTATTTCTATGCATGTTACAAGTGTACAATGTTATTGGTAGTTACAATTATAAAACTGTAATGCAAGGAGAGCCACTGGCATGCCATGGCATTAGGGGCAGTTTATTCTAGAGACTTATTCACTAAGTATTTAATGCTAAAGAAATTGATTGAGTTTATTCTAGTTCTGTATTATTTAAATTATAATATGGTTATACATACTATTAAAAGACAATACAAGAGAAATTGGTTGAGTTTAATCTAGTTGTATAATTTATTTCAAGTTACAGTATGTTGATGCTATACTAGTATAATAACAATACTAGAATTTTTTTTTAGAGTTTCTTCTAGATATATATTTTATTTCAAATTAAGAAAATGATGATACTATAAGATTTTAACCCTTTGGGGGTCGGTGCCGTACTAGTACGTTTTACGAGCAGGGGTTGGTGCCGTACTAGTACGCCCAAATTCTAGTGGCCTCAATTTAAGCAGAAAACGTCTGGTAGGCATACATATGAAAGAATGGGTCTGTGTGGTCAGTGTGCGCAGTATAAAAAAATCCTGCAGTACACTGCATAATGAGAGAAAAAACTCTGACCGTTTTTCGATTAAAACAACGAGTTTGCAGTCGATTTTCGTATGGTTTTTATTGATGTATTCTCGTTTTCTTGGTCTCATTTGATAGAATGGAAGATATATTACAGAAATAGAGATGATTTTGATTGGTATGACAATGACAAGTACCTTGAAATTGAGCTCAAAGTAGCGAAAATGTTTGATTTTTGACGATGTTCAAGAGTAAACAAATCACACCATGCCTCTAATACACATCAACTAGCGAGTCTTATATTCATGCACAAGTGCTCTGATATTATTTATACCATTTTTACAATGATGCAGTTGTATACATAACAGTAAATCTTCTATTTTTTGTGAGAATAAAAATTCAAAATGAAAAGCAAAAGTAATGGAACAAGGGCCTGGAGACGTGACTAATGAACAGAGAACATGTTATTTTAGTGCCAAGAATGTCTGCCTTGTTTACTCTGGACCCTATTTTGAAATTGGCATCATTTGAAATTTTGTGAAATTGGAAAATTGCCATTTTCTAACCACTATTTTGGGCAGATGAAATTGGTAAATAGGCGGTTTCTTGTACTCAATCGATAGAAGAAATAGAGTTCTAGCGAAATAGCTATAATTGTAGGAGACTGAGACATTGGAATTTGTCGAAAATAGGGCTCAAAGTGGGCAAAATCGCCGATGCGTAAGTGTCATGGCTACCGCTAACTTCGCGAAAGCATAATTCCGTTAGTTTTCGATCAAATTTCATAATTTTGGTGGCGTTATGATCGGAAAAGATTCTCTATCATTTCATAAGAAAAATTAATTTTTTTTTTTCCAAAAAAGTTTCGACCCCAGGAACACTTTCCTGAGAAGGCCTGTCGACCCCCAAAGGGTTAAATGACAATATGATGATATGAAAGTGCAACAAGTGTTAAGGAGGATGAACATATCAAATTGAGATCATCTTAAGTAAAATAATATTGGGTTTGGAAGTTTGTTACAGTATGAGTATTTAGTATAGGGTGAGTAGGTGATTTTTGAGAAGAGTCTTGAATTGATTTTCCGACAAGGTTAACTTGATATTTACTGGTAATGAATTCCAGATTCTGGGGCCCTTTATGTGCATAGAATTTTTACATTGGTTAGTATGGACTCGGGGTATGTCAAATAGTGATCTGTGTCTTGTGTCATGTTCGTGGGACCTATTAAAGTTGTTGAGGAGAATTCTGAGCGCAGGGTTGATATTAGCATGTAGAGTTTTATGTATGTAGAAGGCACATGAATAGGTATGAATATTTTTATGGTGAGTAGTTTTAAGGTTCTGAATATAGGTGGAGTATGCTGTCTAGAGTGGGAATTTGTTATCATCCTGACTGCAGCCTTTTGCTGGGTTATGAGTGGTCTAAGGTGATTTAATGTTGTTGAGCCCCATGCACAGATTCCATAGGTGAGATAAGGGTAGATAAGAGAATGATATAGTGCAATGAGAGCTGGTTGAGGCACATAATAGCGTATCTTAGATAATATACCTACTGTCCTTGAGATTTTCTTGGAAATTTGTTGTATGTGTGTTTGGAATTTAAGACTACTGTCAAGGTGGATTCCTAGGAATTTTCCCTCTGTGAGCCTTGTGATGGGTGAACCATTTAGCGTTATGTTAAGTGGAACATTTGCAGCTTTGTTTCCAAACTGAATGTAGTAGGTCTTGTCCGTATTGAGAGTAAGCTTATTTGTCATCATCCATGTTGATATTTTCTGTAATTCGGCATTAACTGTGTTGGCTAGTACGACTGGATTTGGGTGAAGAAGACATATGTTGTGTCATCTGCAAACAAAATGGGTTTGAGTAGTTGTGATGCATTTGGTAGGTCATTTATGTAAATGAGGAATAGGAGTGGCCCCAGGACACTACCTTGAGGACACCGACTGTAATTTGTTGTGTGGAAGAGTTCTCTCCATTTGTGTTCACGTACTGACTTCTGTTGCTAAGGTACGACTTTAGGTAGTTGAGGGGTGCCCCTAATACCATAGTGCGCTAATTTTGTGAGCAATAAATCATGGTCGACTGTATCAAATGCTTTGCGTAGGTCTATGAAGATTCCCAGCGGAACTTCTTTCTTCTCAAGTGCGGTGTATATTAACTCTAACATGTGTGTTATAGCATCGTTTGTGCTCTTGTTGGTCCTGAATCCAAATTGGCAGGGGTTTAGTACATTGTGAGACGAGGTAGGAATAGATCTGTTTATGAATTAATTTTTCGAAGATTTTAGAAAGCAGTTTTAAATTTGAGATTGGTCTATAATTGTTCAAGTCAGTTTGGTCACCTCCTTTGTGGATTGGGGTGACCCTAGCTATTTTGAGAATTGATGGGAAGGTTGAAGATTCAATGGATTTATTGAATAATGCTGCTATAATTGGTGACAGTACATGTGTAGCTTTTTTGTACATAAAGGGTGGTAAGCTGTTTATGTCTCCGGCATATTCTAAGGCTCCTGTGAAGTCTAATGAATCTTGAAAGTGTTTTTGTGTTATAAGAGTTAGAATTCTTTTTGTTTAACTTCCTTCTGAGGACAATTTAAAGTTCATGAGTTGTGTATTTTAATAGAGGATGTTAAAAGGCTTCACTTTTCACTGTGCTAAGTTTCACAACATTTTTTATAGGTACTTGTACCTTGTATTTATAATTTTATGTAAATTTTTGAAAAATCAGAATGTAAATCGGACAAGGATGGTAAGAAAAAGTTTTAAGGTTGTAATTGTGTGATTTATATTAATTGGATAATTGAGGAAATTGTTAATGATCATCTTTGAAATTTGTGTAAGTGCTATAAAAAACATTCTTAGAAAGGAATAGCCTAATTCGCACTCTTGAAGAATAGGTGAGAATGTTGCTGTTAAATAACTTATAGTGAAACTCTCCTGCTCTAGGTTGCCCTACCTTGCCAAGATATGGCTTATATAATATTTGTTTAAACAGACTTTGCATTTTTATATTAATTTTTCTTTAACTACTTTCAACTCTTTAATAATAAACATTTTAAAAATATTAAAAAAACATCTCTATAAATAAGGGTTTACAGGAAGATTTACCATTATACAATAAAAGAAATGTTTGTAATATGGCAACATTGTTTAATGGGAACAGGCCAGCTGTGGTGAGCACCTGTGGGAGATATGTTTGACAAATACTTCCACTCACACTGGGATTAGTTCTTACACAGTACACCTATGTGCTGTACAGAAGTGGTCATTTGCACAATCGTGAGTTAGTGTGGACGCAAAACAAATTGTAAGTTAGCGAACATATTACAGAGGCCTCTCTGTGCAAACTTGAGCGGGGAAATAAACAAATTGTAAGTTAGCGAACATATTACAGAGGCCTCTCTGTACAAACTTGAGTGGGGAAATTAATGGGAAATTGATTCTCTACCCTTCTTGTTTTATTTACATTTTTGCTTTAGTTTGTATTGTCTGGAAGAAATTTGTGGATTAGTGAAGGTTGTGCATGAAGGCATCCTCCATGTTTATTAAATTAAGCATGGAGGCTTCCTTCATTAAGCATGGAGGCTGCCTTCATTAAGCATGGAGGCTGCCTTCATTAAGCATGGAGGCTGCCTTCATTAAGCATGGTGATGAGGATAACAAAAAGAATAGGTGACGAAAGATTGGATATCAGATTGGAGGGAGAGAGTATGGAGGAGGTGAATGTATTCAGATATTTGGGAGTGGACATGTCAGCGGATGGGTCTATGAAGGATGAGGTGAATCATAGAATTGATGAGGGAAAAGGGTGAGTGGAGCACTTCGAGTCTGTGGAGACAAAGAACCTTGTCCATGGAAGTAAAGAGGGAATGTATGAGAGTATAGTTATACCAACGCTCTTATATGGGTGTGAAGCATGGGTGATGAATGTTGCAACGAGGAGAAGGCTGGAGGCAGTGGAGATGTCATGTCTGAGGTCAATGTGTTTTGTGAATATAATGCAGAGAATTCGGAGTTTGGAAATTAGGAGGAGGTGCGGGATTACCAAAACGATTGTCCAGAGAGCTGAGGAGGGGTTGTTGAGGTGGTTTGGACATGTAGAGAGAATGGAACGAGACAGAGTGACTTCGAGAGTGTATAAATCTGTAGTGGAGGGAAGGCGGGTAGGGGTCGGCCTAGGAAAGGTTGGAGGGAGGGGTAAAGGAAGTTTTGTGTGCGAGGGCTTGGACTTCCAGCAAGCATGTGTGAGCGTATTTGATAGGAGTGAACGGAGGCATATGGTTTTTAATACTTGACGTGCTGTTGGAGTGTGAGCAAAGTAACATTTATGAAGGGATTCAGGGAAACCGGCAGGCCGGACTTGAGTTCTGGAGATGGGAAGTACAGTGCCGGCACTCTGAAGGAGGGGTGTTAATGTTGCAGTTTTATAACTGTAGTGTAAAGCACCCCTCTGGCAAGACAGTGATGGAGTGAATGATGATGAAAGTTTTTCTTTTTCGGGCCACCCTGCCTTGGTGGGAATTGGCCGATGTGTTAATAAAAAAAAAAAAAAAATGTCCCTGAGTATAAATTGTAAGACTTAGGTGTGTGAATGATAGACAAATAAAATTATAATATAACATAAGCATCGTTATTATATTTTTTCTAATATTCTCCCCAGATTGGTAGATGACATCCCTGAAAAATTTACTTTTCATACAAGAAAAGTGCAACAGGGTTAATGGATGTAAAGGAAGCTAATGTTGTCCACTGAAACAAGAACTAATTTAAAAATAGGAAAAAGGATATCTCTTGTATTATCAGCTGGCCTGTGAAATTTTTTAGCACTGTCCGTCTTCCACCGAGGTACAGCATTCTGATGAAATCTCTGTTGCCGTCACTCATTCAGTCTTATTCATTTATTATCCTTGATGTTGCTTCAAGGAATTGGATTTATTCTCTCCCTGAATCTGACCTGATTATCACCCATTCACCAGGTGCTGATCCCTGTGGCTGTAATACTTCTCCATGAATATTATTAAAATAATTATTACAACAAAATATTTAAATCACCTATCTTTAAATTTCACAGAAAGTGGATGAACAGCGTCTCATCTATTCAGGACAGTTGCTGCTTGACAATCTACTATTAAGAAATGTTTTACGACACCCTACCGAAAATAACGCTTACACAATTCATCTAGTTTGCTCGCCCAATCGTAACTCGGTAAACGCGTCAGCAAGCTCACAAACATCACCCTCGAGCAGTCAGAGAAGGCAGACTTCATCTGGGTCTTTATCGGTTGGCACCCAGTCATCTCCCCAGTTACCAGCATCATCAGTGGGCACACAGTCATCTCCCCAGCTGCCATCAGACATGAATCCAAACAGAGAGGCAGAGAGAACTACCCCTCAGCAAACTGGGTCTTCACAGGACACCCCAGTAAATAATGATTCACCTCCTGGTAAGGAATTACTCATTGGCACTTAGCACCTACCGTATTCTTTAGAGAAAAAGTAAGTTTCAAGAATAATCACTAGAATAATGTGTACCCTTATCTTTGATATACCTTTGACGAGTTCCCAGAGTTTTTCTATTCGTCTGGTGCTTGCCTGGTCAACCAAGGCTGTTGCTGCTGGTGGTCCGCTGACTCGTATATCCATTACAGCCTGGTTGATCCATTTCTCACCACTGCGCCCTTTTAAAATTTCTTCACAGTAATACGTAATACGTATTCAAAGTTATACGTATTTACAAATTATAAAAGTACACTGGTTTTGGGCCCATAACACAGTAGCTGTACTTCCCAGTTCCAAATCTCTTCATTTTTTTTTTTAACGTCAGCCATTTCCCACCGAGGCAGGGTGACCCAAAAAGAAAGAAAAAACTTTCATCATTCAACATTTTCACCATCACTCACATAATCACTGTCTTTGCAGAGGAGCTCAAATACGACAGTTTAGATGTCCCTCCAAACTGCAAATATCTCAAACCCCTCCTTTAAAGTGCAGGTATTGTACTTCCCATTTCCAGGACTCAAGTGGCTAACCAGTTTCCCAGAATCCCTTCACAAAATATTACCCTGCTCACACTCCAACAGCTCGTTGGGTCCCAAAAATCATTCTTCTCCATTCACTCCTAACACGCTCATGCACGCTTGCTGGAAGTCCAAGCCCCTCATCCAAAAAACCTTCTTTACCCCCCTCCCTCCAACCTTTTCGTGGGCAACCCCTACCCCGCTTTCCTTCCCCTACAGATTTTTACGCTCTCCAAGTCATTCTACTTTGTTCCATTCTCTCTAAATGCCCAAACCACCTCAACAACCCCTCTTCAGCCCTCTGACAAATACTTTTAGTAACTCCACACCTCCTAATTTCCACACTCCGAATTTTCTACGTAATATTTACACCAGACATTGCCCTTAGACAGGACATCTCCACTGCCTCCAGCCGCCTCCTCGCTGCAGCATTTATAACCCATCCTTCACACCCGTCTAAGAGCATTGGTACCACTATACTCTCGTACATTCCCTTATTATTCTCTTCATATTAATAAATGAATGTGAGTGAGGTAATATTTTGTGAAGGGATTCAGGGGAAACCGGTTAGCCGGACTTGAGTTCTGGAGGTGGGAAGCACAATGCCTGCACATTAAGGAGGTGTTTAGGATATTTGCTGTTTGGAGGAACATCTGAACTGTTGTATCTGTGTGCCTCTGGCAAAACAGTGGTAGTGTGAATGATGGTGAAAGTGTTCCTTTTTTTGGGTCGTCCTGCCTTGGTGGGATATGGCCAGCGTGTTAAAAAAAATATTCATCATTTGTAATATTTGTAATTAGTAAAGAGGCTATTTTACAGATCACATATGAATTATAGTCACAAGTCAGTGTATATACTATGTATTTAACAGGAATAATCTTGATAATGCTGTATGATGATCAAATTGTAAACTAAATTAAACTCACTTTAAGAAATTAACTATCCCAAGGAAGTGGTACTACCTATATCTTCAGTGAATCAAACCTCATTACCTTTCACTCCCATAGATGCTGCACAAGTTTAACACATCCCCTAAATTTGGTTCCCAACCTTTTCTATGCCCCACACTCCAAATGAACCCAATACAGTGCTGTGGGTGAACAAGTTGAACTCAAAAAAAAAAAAAAAAAAGCTTTTAATTCAGTGCATAAAATGAAAATATAAACTGAGCAACTAGAATAGTTTTTGGTAAAATAAACAGAATTGTGTTTTTCATTAGGACTCTTCGTTGAACCCGAGAGTTAGGAACCCCTGCCCTAAATGGTATGTTAATTTAGATGGATGCTAGCATTTGTTTTAGCACTTTTTCTTAGCGCCATTTGGCTTGTACGCAAGTACAGTGTACTGAAATGCTCACCTCTATCCTACAGATGGACTTCGTCGCAGGAATGTGGCTAACAACGGTGACATGTCTGTGTCGGCACCACAGAGCATAGATGCCACTTCTGCGTATCCATCCCAGTCTCAGATGCCAGTAGGTATGCTTCAAGCCAGTGCAGACCCTATACAACAGATGGCTGCTCTACAGCAGATGTATGCACATTATATGGCATACATACAATAGTAAGTTTTTTTGAATGCTTACTGATTTTCTTTTCTTGAATAATTTTGTTGAAGTGTTGCACTCCAGCTGTTGGTGTGCTTTGTGTTTATCCAAAATGTATCAGTACAACTGTTTGTATTACCCATACAGATTTAGTGCTTGCTTTTGAATATAGTAATGATAATACCATTAAATCACAGAATGAGTGGGGACTTAAATCCTTGGCAAGTGAGCCCTAAAACACTGCCCATATGGTTTTCCATGCATGTGGGGATACTTGCAGTTTGTAAGGGGATCTCAACTATAGTATCAGCACACCTCTGGCAAGACAGTGATTAAAAGAATTATGGTGAAAGTGCTTTTTCTTTTTCGGGTCACCCTACCTCGGTGGGAGACGGCCGGTGTGTTAATAAAAAAAAATGATATGAAATTTCAAATGTTTGCTTACTCTTTTGTGTAATATATTCCTTAATATACCCTTAATACACAGTTAGTAATCAGTTTATAGATGTAGAGGAATGTTTGAGTTTTGACTATAAATTGACAGTTAATATATTCTCATCCTCAGTTAATATATTCTTCTTGAGTCCAGCATTTACCCGTGAGGCTTACTCTAAAAATTTTCAGATATATTTACCATGGTGGGAAATGTCCTATGTAAAATATATAAAAATTTAGAACTCCTTGATTTTTGTCTTTTCATTGCAGTATGCAGATGGGTGGAGGTGGAGGCAGTGGTGGAGGTGGTGGTATTGCTTGGCCACAACAAATGGTGCAGCTACCTACAGCACCAAACCCTGCTACATCCACCACAACTGCTGCACCTACAGCTACCTTGCCAACACCAACTGTAGACCAAACTGAGCAACAACAGCAGGTTCAGAATGAACCTGCTGACCAACAGCAGCAGCAACCACAATTGATTAGAATGAATGCACAAGGTACATGGTTACTAATTTGTTGCTATAGTTACACTGAAACTGGTATAAAATACCGACAAGTTGATGAGTAAGACACGTGCAACAGTTGGATATCTTTATTGTGGAAATGTTTTGCCTACACAGTAGGCTTCTTCAATCAAATACTTGTGATAAATGGTTTTGAAAACTGACAAGTTGAAGATTGAGACATTTTAGTTGACTCTTACAACACGCATGGCTTACGGAGGAAAGATTCTTACAAACAAACAAAACAAACAAACAAACAAATTTTATTTCATTGCAGGTTACATGGGTATGGGAAATTACAATGTAAATTGAGTGCAAGGAGAGCCACTGACATGCCATGGCATTAGGGGCAGCATATTCTAGTCCTTAAAAACTATGTACTTAATATTAGAGAAATTTATTGAGTTTATTCTAGTTAAAAATTATTTTCAAAATTACAATATGATGAAATTTTACTGTTTAAATTATTATATAATGATATTAGATCTTAGATTGTTACAGGTGTTAAGATTCTTGAATGATAATATGGAATTGAGATTATCTTAAGGAAAATAACATTGAGCATTTTTGACATTAACTTATAATATGAGTAGGGGGTAACATAATAGTAACATATTATTAAAAATTGAGATTATCGTATAGGAAAGTAACAATGAGCATTTTCAAAGTAGTTTATAGCATGATCATTTAGGTTTGGGTGAGTAGGTGGTTTTGAGTTGAGTCTTAAATTGATTTTCAGACAAGATTATCTTAATATTTACTGGTAATGAATTCCAGATTCTGGGGCCCTTTATGTGCATAGAATTTTTACATAGGTTGATATGAACACGGGGTATATCAAAAGTGATCTGTGTCGTGTGTTGTGGTCATGGGTCCTATTAAAGTTGGTGAGGAGAGTTTTGAGCAGAGGGTTTATATTAGAGTGTAAAGTTTTATATATGTAGTAGGCACAAGAGTAAGTATGAATGTTCTTT
>WNWK01021705.1:0-33702 GCA_009830355.1 Cherax destructor | reverse complement strand
TGTTTCTTTAAACTAGATGTTTTCTCAACGCTCGTGATAGACTTGTAACTGCCTTCTTACTGCTTCTTGTAACTGCCTTCTTACTGCTTCTTGTAACTGCCTTCTTACTGCTTCTTGTAACTGCCTTCTTACTGCTTCTTGTAACTGCCTTCTTACTGCTTCTTGTAACTGCCCTCTTACTGCTTCTTGTAACTGCCTTCTTACTGCTTCTTGTAACTGCCTTCTTACTGCTTTGTAACTGCCTCTTACTGCTTCTTGTAACTGCCTTCTTACTGCTTCTTGTAACTGCCTTCTACTGCTTCTTGTAACTGCCTCTTACTGCTTCTTGTAACTACCTTCTTACTGCTTCTTGTAACTGCCTTCTTACTGCTTTTGTAACTGCCTCTTACTGCTTCTTGTAACTGCCTTCTTACTGCTTATTGTAACTGCCTTCTTACTGCTTCTTGTAACTGCCCTCTTACTGCTTCTTGTAACTGCCTTCTCACTGCTTCTTGTAACTGCCTTCTTACTGCTTCTTGTAACTGCCTTCTTACTGCTTCTTGTAACTGCCTTCTTACTGCTCCTTGTAACTGCCTTCTTACTGCTTCTTGTAACTGCCTTCTTACTGCTTCTTGTAACTGCCTTCTTACTGCTTCTTGTAACTGCCTTCTTACTGCTTCTTGTAACTGCCTTCTTACTGCTTCTTGTAACTGCTTTCTTACTGCTTCTTGTAACTGCTTTCTTACTGCTTCTTGTAACTGCCTTCTTACTGCTTCTTGTAACTGCCTTCTTACTGCTTCTTGTAACTGCCTTCTTACTGCTCCTTGTAACTGCCTTCTTACTGCTTCTTGTAACTGCCTTCTTACTGCTCCTTGTAACTGCCTTCTTACTGCTTCTTGTAACTGCCTTCTTACTGCTTCTTGTAACTGCCTTCTTACTGCTCCTTGTAACTGCCTTCTTACTGCTTCTTGTAACTGCCTTCTTACTGCTTCTTGTAACTGCCTTCTCACTGCTTCTTGTAACTGCCTTCTTACTGCTTATTGTAACTGCCCTCTTACTGCTTCTTGTAACTACCTTCTTACTGCTTATTGTAACTGCCTTCTTACTGCTTCTTGTAACCCTCGAGCAGCAAAGAAACTCCAGTTATATTCTCCCAAGGAAAGGTAGTTATAACTCAGCCCTC
The DNA here is from genome assembly GCA_009830355.1 of Cherax destructor. Taxonomy (NCBI): domain Eukaryota; kingdom Metazoa; phylum Arthropoda; class Malacostraca; order Decapoda; family Parastacidae; genus Cherax; species Cherax destructor. The sequence goes on along the minus strand of WNWK01021705.1, from coordinate 32,540 downwards.
CATCTATCCCTCGTCATCGAGGAGCTGGGGAAAAATGCCCTTAATAGGAGCTGTAGATCACTTTAACCAGAACTAAAACGTTGAAAAATATTAAATCAATCTGATGAAACTATTTCAGGAATCCTAGTAGAGTTTTAGACTTACTTTCACAACCAATAATACACTAAGTACAATATTTATAAAAGTAAGACAGATTGTAGATGATACAAATGAAAGGCAATCAAGGCGGAAGTTTTCCCTTCTGGTATGGGCGTTGAAGACGCTATCTTGGCTGAAGAGTCGGACTTCCATAAGAACATAACATAAGAACATAAGAAAGGAGGAACACTGCAGCAGGCCTGTTGGCCCATACTAGGCACGTATTTCACATTCCATCCCACTAACAGAATATTTGTTCAACCCAATCTTCAATGCTACCCAAGAAATAAGCTTTGATAATTCTATTTACTCATGTACAATTCCCACTCAAATCCAACCCCTCTCACTCATGAATTTATCCAACCTAAATTTGAAACTACGCAAGGTCCTTGTAAGGAAAATGCAGTAACATTCATTGACAACTGGGACTTCTTCTATGGCAGAAATGACATATATGCCAGGGATGGGGCTCACTTATCTAGGTCTGGGGTGGGGGCACTGGCAACTGCAGTGGAGGGAGCTGTTAGGGCTTTAAACTAGAAATAGTTAGTGGTATGGGTTATGGGGGGAAACATTGAAGTCCCAGTGTAGTAATGTTATGAACTTTAGGGGAACTAGTAATAGGCAGAATATGGTGGATATTGGAGAGTCAGTGGCACTAGGTGACAAGGACATCAATAGGTATATTGGACAAACATAAATGAACAAGAAGAGTAAAGAGAAGGAAGGTTCTCTGAACATTTTTTATACTAATAGTCGTAGTGCGAGAAATAAGATGGACGAATTGAGATTAGTTGCAAGTACGGGTAATATTGATGTTTTTGCATTAACTGAGACGTGGTTTAATATGAAAAATCGGGACTTGCCTGCTGAATGTCACATTCAGGGTTTTAAATTGTTCCAAGTAGACAGAAGTATCGGGAAGGGGGGTGGGGTGGCACTCTATGTCCGTGATCATTTAAATTGTTGCATAAAAACGGGTATAAAGTCTGAAATAATGCATACAGAGTCTGTCTGGATAGAATTTTCAGAGGGGTGTGAAAAATTGATTTTAGGCGTGATATATCGTCCTCCAAACTTAAATAGGGAACAAGGGAAACTACTCTGGGAGGAAATTGGTAAGGCCACAAGGCATGATAATGTAGTGATTCTAGGAGACTTTAACTTTAGTCAGATTAATTGGAATTTCTTGACAGGTAATTTAGAATCAAACGACTTTTTAGAAGTACTTCAGGATTGTTTTTTGAAGCAGTTTGTGACAGAACCTACAAGGGAAAATAACCTACTTGACTTGGTTCTGGCAAACAAGGAAACCCTTGTTAATAATTTAGAAATTACAGACGAACTCGGCACGAGCGACCACAAATTACCTTTAGCATTGAATGGATGTATGATAGTAGGGATAATTCAGTAACAGTCCCAAACTTTCGCTTAGCAGATTATAATGGGCTTAGAGAACACTTATCAACTGTGGACTGGGGTAACGAAGAGAGCTATCAATATGACAGCTTTCTTAACACTATACAGGCTGCCCAAAGAACGTTTATCCCATATAAAGAAATTACATAAAGTAGAAATGACCCAAAATGGATGAATAATAGGCTCAAATATCTTTTAGGGCATAAGAAAGGAATTTATAGGCGCATAAATAGAGGTGAGGGTCATCTTATAAATCAGTATACTGACATTAAGAGGGACATTAAAAAGGGTATAAGAAAAGCTAAACGGGACTATGAAATTAAAGTTGCTAGGGATTCAAAAACTAACCCAAAAAGTTTTTTCCAGGTTTATAGAACAAAAGTTAGGGATAAGATAGGTCCCCTTAAAAATAACTCTGGGCATCTTACTGACAAGGAGAATGATATGTGCTCTATTTTTAATAATTATTTTCTCTCGGTTTTCACACAGGAAGACACTAATAATATCCCAGTAATTAATTTTTATAGTGGCCCTGAAGAAGATAAATTATGTAATATCACAGTCACTAGTGAAATGGTTATGAACCAAGTAGACCGACTGAAACAAAATAAATCGCCGGGTCCTGATGAGCTTTTTGCAAGGGTTCTTAAGGAATGCAAAATGGAACTCTGTGAACCAATATCTAACATTTTTAATTTATCTCTTCAAACAAGTGTAGTGTCTGATATGTGGAAGATGGCTAATGTAATTCCTATTTTTAAAGCAGGGGACAAGTCACTACCGTCAAATTACCGCCCAATAAGCCTAACCTCAATTGTAGGCAAATTACTCGAGTCAATTATAGCTGATATTATTAGAAGTCATCTAGATAACCATAATTTGATTAATGATACTCAGCATGGATCCACGAGGGGCCGTTCCTGCCTATCTAATTTATTAACCTTTTTTAGTAAAGCTTTTGAGGCTGTTGATCATGATAAAGAATTCGATATTGTTTATTTAGATTTTAGTAAGGCTTTTGATAGAGTACCACACCAGAGACTGTTAAAGAAAGTGGCAGCTCATGGCATTGGGGGAAAAGTGCTGTCATGGATCGAGTCATGGCTCACCAATAGGAAGCAGAGAGTGTGCATAAATGGGGTTAAATCCGAGTGGGGATCTGTAACAAGTGGTGTTCCACAGGGATCAGTCTTAAGCCCGTTGTTGTTTATAATATATATCAATGACCTTGACGAGGTAATTACTAGTGATATGAGCAAATTCGCCGATGACACGAAGATAGGTAGGATAATTGATTCAAACGTAGATGTCAGGGAACTTCAGAAGGATTTAGACAAACTCAATTCCTTGTCAGAAAAGTGGCAGATGCACTTCAATGTAGATAAATGCAAGGTTCTGAAGCTCGGGAGTGTCCATAACCCAAGCACTTATAAGTTAAATAACGTAGAACTTAGCCATACAGATTGCGAAAAGGACTTGGGGGTTATGGTAAGTGGCAACCTTAAACCAAGACAGCAATGCCTAAGCGTACGTAATAAGGCAAACAGATTACTGGGATTTATATCAAGAAGTGTAAGCAACAGAAGTCCAGAGGTTATATAACAGCTTTATACATCGTTAGTAAGGCCTCACCTGGATTACGCAGCTCAGTTTTGGTCTCCATATTACAGAATGGATATTAATTCGTTAGAAAACATTCAGCGTAGAATGACTAAATTATTACATAGCATTAGAAATCTTCCTTACGAAGAAAGATTGAAGACCCTAAAATTACATTCACTTGTAAGACGAAGAATGAGGTGAGACATGATCGAGGTATACAAGTGGAAAATGGGTATTAACAAAGGGGATATAAATAAGGTCTTGAGGATATCTCTCCAAGAGAGAACCCGCAATAATGGATTCAAATTAGATAAGTTTAGATTTAGAAAGAATATAGGAAAGTATTGGTTTGGATTCTTCTCATCAACTTCACATCATCTGCAAACAGGGACACTTCGGAGTCTATTCCTTCCGTCATGTCATTCACAAATACTAGAGACAGCACCAGTCCTAGGACTGACCCCTGTGGAACCCCACTCGTCACAAGTGACCACTCTGACACCTCGCCATGCACTATGACTCGCTGATGTCTTCCTGACAGGTATTCTCTGATCCACTGGTCCTCCAGCTTTGGCACTAATCTCTTATGTGGAACTGCGTCAAACGCCTTCCTACAGCCCAAGAAAATGCAATCTACCCACCCCTCTCTCTCTTGTCTTACTGCTGTCACCTTGTCATAGAACTCCAGTAGGTTTGTGACACAGGATTCCCCGTGTTAGTTACCATTTTGTCCAAGGCACATGTCGATTAGACACTAAGCCTGTTGTATGTGTATGTGTGTGTGTGTGTAAGGAAACACTTTGAAATGTTTCTGCCCCCTGGAAATTGAACCCGGGCCCTCCGTACGTGAAGCGAGAGCTTTAGCCACCAGGCCACCGGCGTGTGTGTGTGTACTCACCTAGTTGTGGTTGCAGGGGTAGCGTCATAGCTCCTGGCCCCGCCTCTTCACTGGCCGCTACTGGGCCACTCTCCCTGCGCCATGAGCTTTATCATAGCTCTTCTTAAAGGTATGTATGGAACCTACCTCCACTACATCGCTTCCCAAACTATTCCACTTCCCGACCACTCTGTGACTGAAAAAATACTTCCTAACATCCCTGTGATTCATCTGAGTCTTCAACTTCCAACTGTGTCCCCTTGTTGCTGTATCCCATCTCTGGAACATTCTGTCTCTGTCCACCTTGTCAATTCCTCTCAGTATCTTGTATGTCGTTATCATGTCCCCCTATCTCTCCTGTCCTCCAGTGTCGTCAGGTGTGTGAGTGTGTGTGTGTTTGTGTGTGTGTACTCACCTATTTGTGGCTGCAGGGGTCGATTTATAACTCCTGGTTACTCATCTTCGCTGGTCGCTACTAGGTCCACTTGCTCCAGGTTCCATGTGCCTTATCGTACCTCTACTATTTCAGTCTCCAGATTGTTCCACTTAGTCTCTTGATTGTTCCACTTCCACAACCCTAAGGCTGAAGAAATATTTACTAACTTCCCTATGACTAATCTGAGTTTTAAATTTCCAGATGTGCCCTCTTGTTCCACCATCCCGTCTCTGAAACCTTCTGCCCCTGTTCACCCTGTCAGTTCCTCTCAGTATTTTATACGTCGTTATCATGTTCACCCCTCTTTCTTCTTTCCTCCAGTATCGTCAGGTAGAGTTTCCTTAACCTCTCCTCGAAGGATTTACCCCTTAGCTCCGTGACTAGTCTTCTTGTAAACCTTTGCACGTTGTCTTCTTTCTTAACATACTTGACCAAATGTGGGTTCCATACTGGTGCTTCATACTCCATTCAGGGACTGACGTACACGTTGTACAGTGTTTTGAATGCCTCCATACTTAGATGTCGACACGCTAATCTTAGGCTTGCCGGCGGTCATATGTTCCTGCAGTTGTTTGGTTGATGTGAACCTAAGAAGATGTGCTTAGTATGATACGCATCCTAAGATCCTTTTCCTTGAGTGATGTTTGCAGCCTTGGACCCCCTAGCCTTTACTCCGTCTGCGGTCTTGTTTACTCTTCCCCAAGCTTCATATCTTTGCACTCCGTGGGTTAAACTCGGACCATGTCTGCAGCCTGTTACTCACACATACAAGAAAAAGCACTGGATTTAGGAGTGGCCATTTTGGAACCCCACTCGACACATGAACCCACTCCTACATTTCGTCATGTACCATCACTCGTTGTTTCCTTCCCTGATCCATTTCACTGATTTCCTGTTGTTCCTGCTTACTCATCTAGCTTTTTGTACCAGTCTCATGTGTAATACAGTGTCAAAGGTCTTCTTACAGTCCAAGGAAATGCAATAAACCAAACCCTCTCTCTCGTATCTTCTATTACATTGTCCTAGAACTCCAGCAAGTTTGTAAGGCAGGATTTTTTTTCACACCTGAACCAGTGTTGGTCGTCATTTAAGAGCCCATTCATTTCAAGGTGTTCCACCACTCTTTTTCCTAATAATCTTCTCCAAGACCTTACGTGGTATTCATGTCAGTGACACTGGTCTGTAATTGTCTGTCTATCTCCTTCCTTAGACAGTGGGACTATATTTCGTGTCTTCCACACCTCTGGTAGTTGCCTGTTTGGTAGATTTCTTAAAGATTATTTTAGTGGCACACACAGTTCCTCTGCTCCCTCTCTCAGAACCCATGGAGAGATATTACCTGTGTTCACCACCATCGAGAGAGAATACCTCCTTTATTCTTGATATGAGCTTTTCACATAGTTTCTGGTCGTTCCTTGTGAGCTCCTTACCTTCTTTTACCAGTCTGATTACCTGGTTTTGGCTGTTCATTTCCTCTTCATGTAACTATTTATCAACTTTGGTTCAGATTTGGCTTTCGATGTTATGTCATTCACATATTACCGCTGGGTCTCTCTCCATATCCATGCTCTCCGGATCAGGACCATCTATTCCCGAGTCCTTTGCCTTCTATACTATATCACACATTGCCTTTGGGTCTCTACACCTCTGGGTAAACCCTGGGCTCACTCTGGGCTTTCTACTATTTCTGTTGCTTTCCTGGGTACTAAATTCTCCTCTACCTCCCTGCACTTTGTTGACCACATGTTCCTTCATTTTATTTGTTCTCTTCCCCACTCCATATCATACAGGAATTGCCTCATTTATTGTGTGTGTGTGTGTGTGTACTCACCTAACTGTACTTACCTAATAGTGATTGCATGGGTCAGTTCATAGCTCCTGGACCCGCCTTTCACAGGTCGCAATTAGATCACTCTCTCCCTGCTCCTGTGATCTTTATCATACCTATTTTAAAAACTATGTATGGATCCTGCCTCTATTACATCACTCTCCTGACAACTCTATGACTCATCTAGGTCTCATTACTTGAACATCCTGTCTCTGGCCACCTTGTCGATTCCTTTCAGTATGTTATATGTCTTTATCATGTCCCCCTCCTCGTCCTTTCCTCCAATGTTGTCAGGCCTATTTCCCTTAACTTCTATTCGTAGGACATGCCACTTAAGTCCGGGACTAGTCTCGTTACAAAGCTTTCACTTTATCTAATTTCCTGACGTGCTTGCCCAGGTGTGGGTTCCAGACTGGTGCTGCGTACTCCAGTATGGGCCTGACGTACACGGTGTACAGAGTTGTGAACGATTTCTTAATGAGATGTCGGAATGCTATTCTTAGGTTTGCTAGGTGTCCATATGCTGAAACAGTTATTTTTTGGAGAAAATTTCAGCCCCTTTCAGCCATTTCAGCCCCTGAGGGACTTGAGTGACTCAACCCTCCTGGAGGGCAAATGGTGTCTTGCTTTCTGATCAACAATTTAATTTGAAGCAGATGCAGTACCAGCGTGTACAAGTCACGTGACCTCTGTGGAGTAGTGTTAGTACCAGTGTGTACCAGTCACAGTCACGTCACCTCTGTGGAGTAGTGTTAGTACCAGTGTGTACCAGTCACAGTCACGTCACCTCTGTGGAGTAGTGTTAGTACCAGTGTGTACCAGTCACAGTCACGTCACCTCTGTGGAGTAGTGTTAGTACCAGTGTGTACAAGTCAAAGTCACGTCACCTCTGTGGAGTAGTGTTAGTACCAGTGTGTACCAGTCAGTCACGTCACCTTTGTGGAGTAGTGTTAGTACCAGTGTGTACCAGTCACAGTCACGTCACCTCTGTGGAGTAGTGTTAGTACCAGTGTGTACCAGTCACAGTCACGTCACCTTTGTGGAGTAGTGTTAGTACCAGTGTGTACCAGTCACAGTCATGTCACCTCTGTGGAGTAGTGTTAGTACCAGTGTGTACAAGTCAAAGTCACGTCACCTCTGTGGAGTAGTGTTAGTACCAGTGTGTACCAGTCACAGTCACGTCACCTCTGTGGAGTAGTGTTAGTACCAGTGTGTACCAGTCAGTCACGTCACCTTTGTGGAGTATTGTTAGTACCAGTGTGTACCAGTCACAGTCACGTCACCTTTGTGGAGTAGTGTTAGTACCAGTGTGTACCAGTCACAGTCACGTCACCTCTGTAGAGTAGTGTTAGTACCAGTGTGTACCAGTCACGTCACGTCACCTCGGTGGAGTAGTGTTAGTACCAGTGTGTACCAGTCAAAGTCACGTCACCTCTGTGGAGTAGTACTCACCTAATTGTGGTTTCAGGGGTCGAGACTCAGCTCCTGGCCCCGCCTCTTCGCTGTCTGCTACTGGGTCTCTGCTCTCCCTGCTCCATGAGCTTTATCATACCTTGTCTTAAAACTATGTATGAACATAAGAACATAAGAAAGGAGGAACACTGCAGCAGGCCTGTTGGCCCATACTAGGCAGGTCCTTCACAATCCGTCCCACTAACAGAATATTTGCTCAACCCAATTTTCAATGCTACCCAAGAAATAAGCTTTGACAATTCTACCCACTCATGCGCGAGTCCCACTCAAATCCAACCCCTCTCACTCATGAATTTATCCAACCTAAATTTGAAACTACTCAAGGTCCTAGCTTCAATAACCCTACTAGGCAGACTGTTCCACTCATCAACTACCCTATTTCCAAACCAATACTTTCCTATATCCTTTCTAAATCTAAACTTATCTAACTTGAATCCATTATTGCGGGTTCTCTCTTGGAGAGATATCCTCAAGACCTTATTTATATCCCCTTTGTTAATACCCATTTTCCACTTGTATACCTCGATCATGTCTCCCTCATTCTACGTCTTACAAGTGAATGTAATTTTAGGGTCTTCAATCTTTCTTCGTAAGGAAGATTTCTAATGCTATGTATTAATTTAGTCATTCTACGCTGAATGTTTTCTAACGAATTTATGTCCATTCTGTAATATGGAGACCAGAACTGAGCTGCGTAATCTAGGTGAGGCCTTACTAATGATGTATAAAGCTGTAATATAACCTCTGGACTTCTGTTGCTAAACCTTCTTGATATAAATCCCAGTAATCTATTTGCCTTATTACGTACGCTTAGGCATTGCTGTCTTGGTTTAAGGTTGCTGCTTACCATCACCCCAAGTCCTTCTCGCAATCTGTATGGCTAAGTTCTACGTTATTTAACTTATAAGTGCTTGGGTTATGGACACTCCCGAGCTTCAGAACCTTGCATTTATCTACATTGAATTGCATCTGCCACTTTTCTGACCACGAATTAAGTTTGTCTAAATCTTCCTGAAGTTCTATGACATCTATGTTTGAATCAATTATCCTACCTATCTTCGTGTCGTCGGCGAATTTGCTCATATCACTAGTAATTCCCTCATCAAGGTCATTGATATATATTATAAATAACAATGGGCCTAAGACTGATCCCTGTGGAACACCACTTGTTACAAGTCCCCATTCGGATTTAACCCCATTTATGCACACTCTCTGCTTCCTATTGGTGAGCCATGACTCGATCCATGACAGCACTTTTCCCCCAATGCCATGAGCTGCCACTTTCTTTAACAGTCTCTGGTGCGGTACTCTATCAAAAGCCTTACTAAAGTCTAAATAAACAATATCGAATTCTTTATCGGGATCAACAGCCTCAAAACCTTTACTGAAGAAGGTTAATAAATTAGATAGGCAGGAACGGCCCCTCGTGAATCCATGCTGGGTATCATTAATCAAATTATGGTTATCTAGATGGCTTCTAATAATATCAGCTATAATTGACTCTAGTAATTTGCCTACAATTGAGGTCAGGCTTATTGGGCGGTAGTTTGACGGTAGTGACTTGTCCCCTGCTTTAAAAATAGGAATTACATTAGCCATCTTCCACATATCAGACACTACACCTGTTTGAAGAGATAAATTAAAAATGTTATGGTTCCTGCCTCCACTATATCTTTCTCTAGTCCATTCCACTTCCTGACTACTCTGTGGCTGAAGAAATGTTTCCTGACATCCCTTTGACTCATCTGAGTCTTCAGTTTCCAGTTGTGTCCCCTTGTTTCTGTGTTCCCTCTCTGAAACATCCTGTCACTATCTACCTTGTCAATTCCCCGCAGTATTTTGTATGTCGTTATCATGTCTCCTCTGACCCTTCTTTCATCCAGTGTTGTTAGTCCTATTTCCCTCAATCTTTCTTCATAAGACAGACCCCTGAGTTGTGGAACTAACCTTGTCGCAAACCTTTGCACTTTCTCTAGTTTCCTTACGTGCTTGACCAGGTGTGGGTTCCAGACTGGTGCTGCATATTCTAGTATGGGCCTGACGTACACTGTATACAGTGTCTTGAACGATTCCTTGTTAAGGTAACGGAACGCTAATCTAAGGTTTGCCAGACGCCCATATGCTGCCGCAGTTATCTGGTTGATGTGTGCCTCCGGAGACGTGCTTGGCGTTATACTCACTCCAAGGTCTTTCTCCTTTGCCGAGGTTTGTTCGCAACACACTGTTACACCACACCAGGATCAAGATTGTAATAATATTGGTAGAATTACCGACAATATGTTAAGTAAAAGGACACAATTGCAACTAATGTGACATTTTATTGTGGCAACGTTTCGCTCTCCAGGAGCTTTCTCAAGCCGTTACAAGCGATATATGGACACAGTTGGTATATATACTGTCAAGGTGAGGTGAAAAACTAGTGGTGTTAGAAGTAGTAGTGATATAAGTAGTATTAGTAGTAGTAGTAGTAGTAGAAGTAATACAATAAGGTAGAACAATCAATATGCACATGAGTAAAGGTGATAAAACAAATACTTGGGTAGTATAACAATAGGTTAGACAAATATTTCTGCTGGAGGTTGAAATATAGAAGGCCAGTAGGAGTGTTCCACATCTACGATGTGCTAAATTAGCAGGAGAGACTATGTGATGGTAGGGTTTACTGTTTTCAGGAGGATTCTTGCTAAGACTTCAGAGATGGTGAAGCTGCCTTTGTTTTGTTTAATTGTGTTAGAAACAGAGATAAGTGCTGATTCAAGGCATTTTCGAGTACGGAAATTAGTTTCTTTGATTACTAGTCGGGCGTCTTTGAATTTCATGAGATGATTGTTGGAATTTCGGTGTTGTACGCAGGCGTTGTTCAGGTTATCGTTTCTGCATGCATTCATGTGTTCATTGATGCGTGTCTCGAGGTTTCTTGCTGTTTCTCCTACATAAATTCTGTCGCAGCCTCCACAGGGCATAGTGTAGACCCCTGCGTTGACTGGTTCATGGTGCTTGGATTTAGTCCTGGTTAGATCCTTAATAGAAGTACTGGAAGCGATGGCGACTCTAGTGTTAGCTTGTGCAAATACTTTAGAAATGTTGGATGCAACCTGGCTGTTGGGAAGAATTATAACTTTGTTTGGAGTGGAGTTGACGCGTGGAGAATTAATGATCTGAAGAGCTCTTTTCTTGCAATCTTTGATGAAAAAGGAAGGAAAATGTAAATCAGTGAAGGTTTGGTGAATGTATGTACATTCCTCGTCAAGAAACTCAGGACTACAAATTCGGTAAGCTCTTAGGAAGAATCCGATGATGATACCTCTTTTGGTCCTAGTATCTTGACTGTGGAGGCTGCGACAGAATTTATGTAGGAGAAACAGCAAGAAACCTCGAGACACGCATCAATGAACACATGAATGCATGCAGAAACGATAACCTGAACAACGCCTGCGTACAACACCGAAATTCCAACAATCATCTCATGAAATTCAAAGACGCCCGACTAGTAATCAAAGAAACTAATTTCCGTAGTCGAAAATGCCTTGAATCAGCACTTATCTCTGTTTCTAACACAATTAAACAAAACAAAGGCAGCTTCACCATCTCTGAAGTCTTAGCAAGAATCCTCCTGAAAACAGTAAACCCTACCATCACATAGTCTCTCCTGCTAATTTAGCACATCGTAGATGTGGAACACTCCTACTGGCCTTCTATATTTCAACCTCCAGCAGAAATATTTGTCTAACCTATTGTTATACTACCCAAGTATTTGTTTTATCACCTTTTACTCATGTGCATATTGATTGTTCTACCTTATTGTATTACTTCTACTACTACTACTACTACTAATACTACTTATATCACTACTACTTCTAACACCACTAGTTTTTTCACCTCACCTTGACAGTATATATATACCAACTGTGTCCATGTATCGCTTGTAACGGCTTGAGAAAGCTCCTGGAGAGCGAAACGTTGCCACAATAAAATGTCACATTAGTTGCAATTGTGTCCTTTTACTTAACAGGATCAAGATTGTTCGCAACACACTGTTACACAACACCAGGATCCAGATTGTACACCAGTGTGTACCAGTCACAGTCACGTCACCTCTGAGGAGTAGTGTTAGTGTGTTAAGATTGAGAGTGAAATGAGAAAATAACTCTCTTACCTTAGCAGGAAATTTTAAAGGAAAACCCTGCATCACTTTAATTACAATGTGTGACAATAATGAACAGTCGTCGATAGGTAGGTAACCGAAAATAGATCATTTGTATTGAATGTTGTTGTAGTGTTTAGCAAGGAAGAGAAGTGACGCTTAATTCAGCAAATCCTTTGTAAGGAAGGTGAAGCGAGGGCTGAGGCGCTACGCAGGTCAGAGTGGGTTCAGGAGACCACCGGGAAACTTGTGTTTCGAGCGGTCATTGACCTAAACAAAGTAACAGTGTATTTGACTCTTGTACAATCTCAAACATTCACGGTAGAACTATGATACAGTGAATTGTGATCTTCATGTTGTGAAGCTACCACGAAAAAACTAATCTTGATCCTGGTGTGGTGCAACAGTGTGTTGCGAACAATCTTGATCCTGGTGTGGTGCAACAGTGTGTTGCGAACAATCTTGATCCTGGTGTTGTGTAACAGTGTGTTGCGAACAATCTTGATCCTGGTGTGGTGCAACAGTGTGTTGCAAATAATCTTGAGAGAGAAACTGTGCAACTGTGAGGCACTAATGCTTCAATCAAGACACCGATATTGGGTTAATTTCCCTGCCACAAGACAGGAAAAATCCGCTGGTCAGATACAAATACCCAAGTAAGTATAGTCAGTTATGAACCTATTTAGTAAATTAAGAGTGAAATGCTGTAATATACGCTCCTTTGGGGCAATTATGTATTTATGCTTACTTGAATTCCCACAGCCCAGGGCTGGAGCATTGACGGCTCCTCAAAAAACAACCTGGGTTCGGTTACGGGAACGTTGAGCCGTCATTTAAGATAAGTATCTTTCTACAATGTCCACTTGCTTGCTTAGCATGCTCCAGAGCCCATACATATTTAGTTGATGTGTGCCTCGGGAGATATGTTCGGTATTATGCTTACCCCAGGATTCTTTTCCTTGAGTGCGGTTTGTAGTCTTTGGCCACCTAGCCTTACTCTTCGGTATTCTTAGCTCTTCCCCGAACTTCATGACTTTGCACTTGGTAGGGCTGAACTCCAGAAGCCAGTTTCTGGACCAGGCCAGCAGCCTGTCCAGATCCCTTTGTAGTCCTGTGTGGTCCTCCTCCAAATGAATTCTCCTCATTAACTTCACATCGTCTGCTAACAGACGATGTCATTCACATTTACCAGAAACGGCACTGGTCCTAGGACTGACCCACTCTGACCTCTCGTCACGAACCATCACATGCTGGTGCCTTCCCATCAGTTCTATGATCCATTGCATTGCCTTCCCTATTAAACCTGCCTGGTCCTCCTGCTTTTGATAAGCTCATTCCTTTCTAGGTGCTCCACCACTCTTCTCCTCATAATCTTCTCCATGACTTTGCATACTATACATGTCAGTGACACTGGTCGGTAGTTTAATGCTTCATGTCTGTCTCCTTTTTTAAAAATTGTAACTACATTTGCTGTCTTCTATACCTCAGGTAGTCGTCCTGTTCCGATAGTGTTGAACATTATTGTTAAAGGTACACAAAGCTCCTCTGGTCCCTCCCTCAGCACGCACAGAGAAGTGTTATCCGCCCCATCACCTTTGAGGTATCTAGTGTGCGTGTACTCACCTATTTGTGGTTGCAGGGGTCGATTCACAGCTCCTGTCCCTGCTTCTTCGATGGTCGCTACTAGGTCCACTCTCCTACCTCTCCAAGAGCGTTATCATACCTTTTCTTAAAGCTATGTACGAATCTTGCCTCCACTATTTCACTCACCAGATTATTCGACTTCCTGACAACTAATTCTAAGTTTTCAACTTTCAGTTATTTCCCCTTGTTCCTGTGTCCCATCTCTTAAACATTCTAGTACTCTCCCCCTTGTCAAATCCTCTCAGTATTTTATATGTCGTTATCATGTACCCAGTGTCCCTCCTATCCAATAGAGTGATCAAGTTAAAATCCATTAACCTTTCCGCACAAGACACACCTCAGCTCCAGGACTAGGCTTGTTGCAAACTTTTCAACTTTTTTCAATTTCCTGACGTGTTTTACCAGCTGTGGGTTCCATACTGGTGCTACATATTCCAATATGGGCCTCATGTACAAGGTGTACTGTGTCAAGAATGACTTCTTACTTAGAGTTCAAAATTCTGTTCTGAGGTTAGCCAGGCGCCTATATGCTGCAGGGGTTATTTGATTGATGTGCACCTCAGAGAATCTGCTCGGAATAATGCTCACCCCAAGATTCGTTTCCTTGAGTGAGTTTTGCAGCCTTTGACTTCCTAGGCTGTCTTCTTTGTCTTTCCCCAATCTCCAAGACTTTGCATTTGGTTGGGTTAAATTCCAGTAGACAGTTTTTGTCCAGATCCCTTTGTAGTAGCACTTGATCTTCATCCATTTGAATTCTCCGCAAGGAGAACCTCTGAATCTATCCCTTCCGTCATGTCATTCACATATACCAGAAACAACAACGGCTCTAGGAGTAATCCTCGTGGAACACCGCTCGTCACAGGTACTCGCTCTGACACATCGTCACGTACCATCACTCGTTGTTTCCTTCCTTTTAGGTATTCCCTGATCCATTGCAAAGCCTTTTCTGTTATTCCTGTCAGCTACTCTAGCTTTTGCGCTAATCTCTTGTGTGCAACAGTATTGAAAGCTTTCTTACAATCCAAGAAGATGCAGTCTACCTTCCCTTTATCTCCTGTCTTACTTCTGTTTCCTTGTCGTAGAACTCCAGTAGGTTTATGATGCACGATTTCCTTTACCTGAAGCTGGTTGTCATGTATGAGCCCTTTTCTTTATAGGTGCTCCATCACTCCTCATCGATAATCTTCTCTATAACTTTACATACTATATATGTCAGCAACATTGGTCTGTATTTTACTGCTGCCTGTCCGTCTCCTTTCTTAAAAATTGGGGCTACATTTGCTGTCTTCCACACCTCAGGCAGTTGTCCTGTTTCAATTGATTTATTGAAGATTATTGTAAGTGGTGCATATATTGCACCACTTACATTTACTGGTGAACCCTACTCCCTCGGTTTGCTGGAAGCCTCTCTGTCTCCACTGTCAATGCCTGACTGAATTTTGAGCTGAGCTCCTCACATACTTCCTTGTCGCTTCCTGTGAGCTCCCTTCCATTGTTCCTCGGCCTGATCTTCTGGTCCTTGACTGTTGTTTCCCCTCCTAATATAACTGTATAACAACGATGGGTCATTATCATATTTCCGCTTGGCCTCTTTATCCATGCATATTTATTTCTGGCTCTTGGGCTCAACTCCCTGTTTTCCCAAGTCTTCTGCCTTCTATACATTTTCCATGCACTAGCACACTTGACTTTGGCCTCTCCACACCTCCGGGTAAATCATGGACTCACTTTGGTCTTCCCGTTGTTTCTGTTGTCCCTTGGCACGAACGTCTCCTCCACTTTTCTGCACTTTGCAGTTACAAGTTCCATCATTGCGTTTACTGTCTTCTCTATGTATCTTACTCACTGCTCCTCATGCAGGAATTAACTCTTGCATGTGTAGTTCCCTTTTCTGAAGTTTGATTTTCCCGCCCTTTTCGTGCTACCTCACTCTTTCCTCCTGTTAAATCTATGTATTCGAAACTCAGGACCACGTGATCACTAGTGCCGAGTGGCGTTTAGTGTGTTATTTCCCCTATGTCTGAACTGCTGAAGGTGAATATGAGGTCCAACTTACTGGTTCATCGTCTCCTCTTTCTCTGGTTGTATACCTAACATGTTGATACATGAAGCTTTCCAGCACAGACTTCAGCATCTTCGATGTCCACATCTCCGATCCCCCATGTGGCTCCAGATTTTACCAATCTATCTCTTTGTGGTTTAAATCCCCAAGTGTGGCCACCATCTTTCTCTTACTCTCATTGCATTCTTGTCTTGGTCTCCTGCTGTTCAGTAGTGGGTTGTACATCTCAGCTATCATCAATTTTGGACCCCCAATTAGAAGTTTTTCTACAGTGTAGTCATCCACTTCACTTCTGACTAGTCCTACCATCTCCTTAAAATTCCATTGGTTTTTGAAGAGCAGTGCAACTCCTTCCCCTCTGTTCCCCCTGTCTTTCATCAGTATCTGATATCCAGATTGGAAGATTGCATCTGTTATCACCCCAGTAACTTTATGTCTATGTGAGTGCTATTATGCTGAGGATGCCTTAGTGATTCTTTTCAACCTCCACTACATAGTATTTGGAACTTCCCTATGACTAATCTCGGTTATCAACTTGCAGTTGTGACCATTATTGCTGACTATCTATGAAACATTATGTCTAAGTCCACCTTGTCAATTCCTCTGAGTATTTTATATATTGTTATGTTCCCCCTATCTCTACTGTCATCCAGTGTCGTCAGGTGTGTCTGTACTCACCTAATTGTTGTTGTATAGTTCGAGTCTTAGCTCCTGGCAACAATAAACTATGTTTCCACCCGGGATCGAACCGGGGACCTTGCGCGTGTGAAGCGCACGTGATAACCACTACACTACGGAAACATGTAGTGTGGGTGTGTGGCGTGATTGTCTTTTTGTGCGAATGTGTGTGTGTGTGTGTATGTGCGAATGAGCATGTGTGTGCGTGCGTGAGAACATGCGTGCACGCGGAAAAAAATCAGCAGTGTTTAATGGACATGGTGGAAGTGAGAAAACTGGGCACTAAACAGCGACGGTTGGTTTTCCAATGGTGGACTGAGAGGACCAGTTCAGTAGTGTTGTTCTTATGAGTGAACAATGTGTGTGTCAGGACTTGTGAAGGTAAGATAGACAATAGCTTTCTTACAGGTCACGGCAACTTGCACTTCTACCTTAAAGCTCCTTCATTCAGTTACCTCAATAAATAAATGTAAGTTGTTGTTAGCTTTTTGTTTTGTCAGGGGAAAAACACTTGGCTCCTCGTTGTCGTGGCAGATGCTCCTAAAACACTGTCCTTTAACACTTGTTAAGGTGGGGTAACACTTGCCTCTGAGCAAATATGTGTGTGTGTGTGTGTGTGTGTGTGTGTGTGTGAGTGTGTGTGTGTGGTTAGTGTGTGTGTGTGTGTGGTGAGTGTGTGTGTGTGTGTGTGTGGTGAGTGTGTGTGAGAGTGTGTGTGTGTGTGGTGAGTGTGTGTGTGAGTGTGTGTGGTGAGTTAATTGCCATTTTGTCCTAGGCACATGTCGATTAGACACTAGGCCTGTTGTATGTGTGTGTGTTTGTGTAACGAAACACTTCGAAATGTTTCGGCCCCGAACATTTTTAAAAATAATTCCATATTTATACTTTCTGTAAGTAAAAGTTTCGTAAGTATTAATAATTTCTGTAATATGTCACTCTGGATTAGACTGTGGAGAAATTAACAAGCTGGAACAAGTTTGAAACTGAATAGGATATTCAAAGGAGCGTTAAAATACTATTAATTAAACTAAAACATCGTAGCAGAGCGTGGTTTCGATCCACGGACCTCTGGGTTATGGGCCCAGCACGCTTCCACTGCGCCACTCTGCTTGATATGGAAGTCCTTAAAATTACTTTCATTATAGTTACTTTTATTATGTCTTGTGTGTATTCGCCGGGTGGGTCCCGGACTTTGCCTTTTCCATGTGGTGATCCAACTAAATTATTAATAGATTACACACACAACCCGCACATATAAAAGGGAGGAGCTTACGACGACGTTTCGGCCCGACTTGGACCATTTACAAAGAAGGGGTATTTATAGGCAGGCAGACAGGGTCCAAGTCGGGCCGAAACGTCGTGGTAAGCTCCTCCCTTTTATATGTGCGGGTTGTGTGTGTATTGTTCCAGTCACGGTATTGTGCCTTTTTTGTTATTTATTAATAGATTAGTTTTTAATTTAGTATGTATAATTACTAATAGAGAATTTATATTATAAGGACAGTGACAGTAATAGATGGAAAGCTATCTTCCATCTCTTGGACTAGCCAATAAAATTGAGACAATGGAATCTGCATGTGAAACCTTTGTAGTTGTCATTGCCATTGCTCGTCGTCGGGTTTCTATGTGTCGTCTTTGACAGTCATTAGGTATCAGCCACTAAGGACTATGCACAGAAACGTTGTCGTATTCAGTAGTCATCATTCCCAATACGGTCGTAGAAACTAGGACAGGAAGAAACCCCACTTTCTGTCAAAAAGGCGTAACAAGCAGAACTTTATTAACATGCTAAATGCTTATCCAAGGCTGGCTAGTGTTCAGGTTATTCATACTGGAGGTGAAAAACCTGCAAACCAGGTTATTGTGCACAAGGCCTTGAACTTTCCAGAGGTTCACGACGGCGTTTACGTTAAAGTTAATGACACAAGACACTATAATTGCTTTATTATGCCACTAGTTCAAGCAATACGAATATGCATTCCAAAACAGGTTCTTGGAATTATCATGAGTATATGAGTATTGTTTGTAGTTGCAGTGTCTGGATGTGTTTGGATAAGGAAAAGTAATACATAAAAATTCTCAAGTCATCACAAAAGTTGTGATCAGATGAGTTTATATTCGGACACAGATAAGAACATAAGAAAGAAGGAACACTGCAGCTGGCCTACTGGCCCATGCGAGCCAATGCCCCGACCCAGCCAGGTCAGGTTACATTCACTTAAGGAAGGAGCACGGCATCTGACCTAGTAGCACAAGCTAGTCAGGACCAACTCACACCCACCCGCACCTACTCATATATTTATCTAGCCTATTTTTAAAACTACACAACGTTTTAGCCTCTATAACTGTACTCGGGAGTTTGTTCCACTCATCGACAACTCTATTACCAAACCAATGCTTTCCTATATCCCTTCTGAATCTGAATTTATCCAACTTAAAGCCATTGCTGCGAGTTCTGTCAATACTAGATATTTTTAGCACGCTATTTACATCCCCTTTATTCATTCCTGTTTTCCATTTATACACCTCAATCATATCCCCCCTAATTCTACGCCTTTCTAGAGAGTGCAGATTCAGGGCCCTCAGTCTATCATTATAGGGAAGATTTCTGATACATGGGATCAACTTAGTCATCCTTCTTTGTACGTTTTCCAGAGCATTTATATCCATTCTGTAATACGGTGACCAAAACTATATATAGAGTTGAAGAACAACCTGAGGACTATTATTTATGCTTCTTGATATGAAGCCAAGGATTCTGTTCGCTTAATTGCGAACACTTATGCACTGCTGTCTTGGTTTTAGATTACTGCTAACCAGAATTCCTAAATCCTTTTCGCAATCAGTAGTATTAAGATCTACATTATTTAGTTTATATGTGGCATGGTTATTGTCCTGTCCAATATTTAGAACTTTGCATTTATCTATATTAAACTGCATCTGCCACTTCTCCGACCACTGCATCAGTCTATTCAAATCTTCCTGGAGTGCTCTAATGTCCTCATTTGAATGAATTGGACGGCCTATTTTGGTGTCATCGGCAAATTTGCTTATGTCGCTATTTATTCCCTCATCTATGTTGTTTGTGTAGATTGTGAACAATCTTACTTCTGTATACCTGAAAAAATCATTTTGGGTTAGTCTTCGATTCTCTTGCAACTTTAACCTCATAGTCTTTTTTTGCTTTTCTTATTCCCTTTTTTATTTCTCTCTTTAACTGAATATATTGATTACTTAATTGCCCCTCTCCTCTTTTAATTCGCCTATATATGCCTCTCTTTTGACCAATGAGATGTTTTAATCTATTGTTCATCCATTTAGGATAATTTTTGTTTGATCTGATTTCCCTATTAGAAACATAAGTTGTCTGAGCAGCTAGAACTATTCTCTGGAAAACGTCATATTGGCAATCACCACCTACCTGACCCACTGTCAGGTCATTCCAGTTCAGCCTACCCAGGTAATTTTTCAGTCCTATGAAATCAGCCAGGCGGAAGTCAGGGACAGAGACTTGATTGCCATTATTAGGGTAATTCCATGATATATTAAAACTGAGTGATTTGTGATCACTTTCCCCAAGCTCATCATTAACCTCAAGATTATTAATTAGCGATTCCCTGCTGGCAAGAACCAAGTCTAGCAGGTTATTTCCTCTAGTTGGTTCTGTCACCAACTGTTTCAAAAAACAATCCTGAATCGTATCAAGAAAGTCACTTGACTCTAAATTTCCTGTCAAATTGCTCCAGTCAATTTGTCTAAAGTTGAAATCTCCCATTAGCACAACATTTTCATATGTAGATGCCTTACGAATTTCATCCCATAGAAGTTTACTGCACTTTCTATCAAGATTTTGGGCCTGTAAATCACACCCAAGATAAGTTTTACACGGCCCTCAAGAAGCTGTAACCAAACAGATTCAGTGGCTGACGCTTCTAATTTTATATCTTGTCTAACACAACAATTAAAATTGTCTCTGACACACATCGCTACTCCACCACCCTTCCTATTGACCCTATCAGTGTGGAATAATTTATAGCCTTGTATGTGACATTCATAAGGCAACTCTCTATCTTTCAGATTGAGCCAGGTCTCTGTTATAGCAATAATATCTATGTTTCCTGCAATTGCAATTAATCTTAGCTCATCTATCTTATTTCTTACACTCCTGCTATTAGTATAGTAAACCTTAAGGGAGTTAGTCTCTTGTTTCCCTCTGCTGTCTCCCTTTGTTTGCTGACCTGATCCAATGTCTTTATTTGTAACTTTATGATGAATGTCTTTTATACACTTGCTGTTTTCAGCCCTAGTGTTGCAAACTGATTGTTTCCCACACACACCCATACCTCTATCTTCTATCAGTTTAAAATACTAGGCATGTCAGCAATGGCCCTCTCGATCGAGTTGGCAAGTGCTTCCACCACTGTCCCAGAGAGATGTACCCCATCCCTTGCATACATATCATGTTTGCCATAAAAGTTGTCCCAGTTGTCAATGAATGGGATTGCAAGTTCCTTGCAGTATCTGTCTAGCCAGAAATTTACACCAATTGCCCTAGACAACCATTCATTTCCCACTCCCCTTCTAGGCAAGATGCTACATATGATTGGGACCCCTCCCTTAGTCTTAATTAGAAAGAGTAATGGAAATAAGGTTACTACATCGCTAATATTATATTTACCTCTGCTTGTATATGAGTGACGTTGTTTAAAAGGTAACCTGGTTCCTAATTATTACTTATGTAAAGGTGAATGTGAAAGGTGAGTAATGCAGTATTATGTTGTGAGAGTGTCAGACATTTTTAAAATAGTCTGTTAGTTCAGTTAATTTGTGGGAAAACTTTGCTGTGTTACACCGTTATTGTCAGCTTGGAGCAACACTGTGTTGAATATAATAAGAACGGAGACTTCATAGAAAGTATTAGTCTCTGACAAGAAGTCAGGTGGTGAGGGAAACTAAGCTAAGTGCAGGAGGTGCAGAAAGAAGATTAAGGTTTTTGTGAAGGTAACTTCAAACCACATCACTCAAAGAATAATGAAATGAAGTATACTGTCTTTTTTCTGTCTCATAAACACGCTGGATAACAGGTATATCTAGCTACTTCTACTTACACTTTAGGTCACACTACACTGGCATACACATGCATATATATACATACACACATCTAGGTTTTCTTCTTTTCTTAATAGCTCTTGTTCTTTTTATTTCTCTATTGTCCATGGGGAAGGGGAAAAAGAATCTTTCCTCCGTAAGCCATGCGTGTCGTATGAGGCGACTAAGATGCCGGGAGCAATGGGCTAGTAACCCCTTCTCCTGTACAAATCTACTAAAAACGAGAAGAAGAAAAACTTTATAAAATTGGGTTGTCTGAATGTGCGTGGATGTAGTGCGGATGATAAGAAAGAGATGATTGCCGATGTTATGAATGAAAAGAAGTTGGATGTCCTGGCCCTAAGCGAAACAAAGCTGAAGGGGTAGGCGAGTTTCAGTGGGGAGAAATAAATGGGATTAAGTCAGGAGTATCTGAGAGAGTTAGAGCTAAGGAAGGGGTAGCAATAATGTTGAAGGATCAGTTATGGAAGGAAAAGAGGGAATATAAATGTGTAAATTCAAGGATTATGTGGATTAAAATAAGGGTCGGATGCGAAAAGTGGGTCATAATAAGCGTGTATGCACCTGGAGAAGAGAGGAGTGTAGAGGAGAGAGAGAGATTTTGGGAGATGTTAAGCGAATGTATAGGAACTTTTGAACCAAATGAGAGAGTAATTGTGGTAGGGGACCTAAATGCTAAAGTGGGAGAAACATGCAGAGAGGGTGTAGTAGGTAAGTTTGGGGTGCCAGGTGTAAATGATAATGGGAGCCCTTTGATTGAACTTTGTATAGAAAGGGGTTTAGTTATAGGTAATACATATTTTAAGAAAAAGAGGATAAATAAGTATACAAGATATGATGTAGGGCGTAATGACAGTAGTTTGTTGGACTATGTATTGGTAGATAAAAGACTGTTGAGTAGACTTCAGGATGTACATGTTTATAGAGGGGCTACAGATATATCAGATCACTTTTTAGTTATAGCTACAGTGGGAGTAAAAGGTAGATGGGATACAAGGAAAATAGAATCAGTAAGTAAAGAGAGGTGAAGGTTTATAAACTAAAAGAGGAGGCAGTTAGGGTAAGATATAAACAACTATTGGAGGATAGATGGGCTAGTGAGAGTGTAGGCAATGGGGTTGAAAATGTATGGGGTAGATTTAAAAATGTAGTGTTAGAGTGTTCAGCAGAAGTTTGTGGTTACAGGCGAGTGGGTGGGGAGGGAAGAGGAGCGATTGGTGGAATGATGATGTAAAGAGAGTAGTAAGGAGAAAAAGTTAGCATATGAGAGGTTTTTACAAAGTAGAAGTGATGCAAGGAGGGAAGAGTATATGGAGAGAAAAGAGAAGTTAATAGAGTGGTGAAGCAATGTAAAAAGAGAGCAGATGAGAGAGTGGGTGAGATGTTATCAGCAAATTTTGTTGAAAATAAGAAAAGTTTTGGAATGAGATTAATAAGTTGAGGAAGCCTAGAGAACAAATGGATTTGACAGTTAAAAATAGGAGAGGAGAGTTATTAAATGGAGAGTTAGAAGTATCGGAAGATGGAGAGAATATTTTGAGGATTTGTTAAATGTTGATGAAGACAGGAAGCTGTGATTTCGTGTGTAGGGCAAGGAGGAATAACATCTTGTAGGAGTGTGGAAGAGCCAGTTGTGGGTGTAGGGGAAGTTCGTGAGGCAGTGGGTAGAATGAAAGGGGTAAGGCAGCTGGGATTGATGGGATAAAGATAGAAATGTTAAAAGCAGGTGGGGATATAATTTTGGAGTGGTTGGTGCTATTATTTAATAAATGTATGGAAGAGGGTAAGGTACCTAGGGATTGGCAGAGAGCGTGTATTGTTCCTTTGTATAAAGGCAAAGGGGACAAAAGAGAGTGCAAAAATTATAGGGGAATAAGTCTGTTGAGTGTACCTGGTAAAGTGTATGGTAGAGTTATTATTGAAAGAATTAAGAGTAAAACAGAAAGCAGGATAGCAGATGAACAAGGGGCTTTAGGAAAGGTAGGGGGTGTGTAGACCAAGTGTTTACAGTGAAACATATAGGTGAACAGTATTTGGATAAGGGTAAAGATGTTTTTGTGGCATTTATGGATTTGGAAAAGGCGTATGATAGGGTAGATAGGGGGCAATGTGGCAGATGTTGCAGGTGTATGGAATAGGAGGAAGGTTACTGAAAGCAGTGAAGAGTTTTTATGAGGATAGTGAGGCTCAGGTTAGAGTGTGTAGGAGGGAAGGGGACTATTTCCCAGTAAAAGTGGGCCTTAGACAAGGATGTGTGATGTCACCGTGGTTGTTCAATATATTTATAGATGGGGTTGTAAGAGAAGTGAATGCGAGGGTCTTGGCAAGAGGTGTTGGGCTAAAAGATAAAGAAGCAAATACAAAGTGGGGGTTGTCACAGTTGCTTTTTGCTGATGACACTGTGCTTTTGGGAGATTCTGAAGAGAAGCTGCAGAGGTTGGTGGATGAATTTGGTAGGGTGTGTAAAAGAAGAAAATTGAAAGTGAATATAGGAAAGAGTAGGGTGATGAGGATAACAAAAAGAATAGGTGACGAAAGATTGGGTATCAGATTGGAGGGAGAGAGTATGGAGGAGGTGAATGTATTCAGATATTTGGGAGTGGACATGTCGGCGGATGGGTCTATGAAGGATGAAGTGAATCATAGAATTGATGAGGGGAAAAGGGTGAGTGGAGCACTTCGGAGTCTGTGGAGACAAAGAACCTTGTCCATGGAAGTAAAGAGGGAATGTATGAGAGTATAGTTATACCAACACTCTTATATGGGTGTGAAGCATGGGTGATGAATGTTGCAACGAGGAGAAGGCTGGAGGCAGTGGAGATGTCATGTCTGAGGTCAATGTCTGGTGTGAATATAATGCAGAGAATTCGGAGTTTGGAAATTAGGAGGAGGTGCGGGATTACCAAAACGATTGTCCAGAGAGCTGAGGAGGGGTTGAGGTGGTTTGGACATGTAGAGAGAATGGAACGAGACAGAGTGACTTCGAGAGTGTATAAATCTGTAGTGGAGGGAAGGCGGGTAGGGGTCGGCCTAGGAAAGGTTGGAGGGAGGGGTAAAGGAAGTTTTGTGCGAGGGCTTGGACTTCCAGCAAGCATGTGTGAGCGTATTTGATAGGAATGAATGGAGGCATATGGTTTTTAATACTTGACGTGCTGTTGGAGTGTGAGCAAAGTAACATTTATGAAGGGATTCAGGGAAACCGGCAGGCCGGACTTGAGTTCTGGAGATGGGAAGTACAGTGCCGGCACTCTGAAGGAGGGGTGTTAATGTTGCAGTTTTATAACTGTAGTGTAAAGCACCCTTCTGGCAAGACAGTGATGGAGTGAATGATGATGAAAGTTTTTCTTTTTCGGGCCACCCTGCCTTGGTGGGAATCGGCCGATGTGTTAATAAAAAAAAAATAAAAAGTATACTGAGTATTTAAAAGAGAAGAAAATGTTAAAAAGGTCTACTGGAAGTGACAGCAGTACACAGACACAGTCTACACAGACACAGTCTACACTATGTTGTTATGTTTCAAGATTACAGAAATTAGTGAAATTTATCCGGAATGCGAAATGAACTTTGGGTTATGGTAAGCAGCAACCTTAAACCAAGACAGTAATGCCTAAGTGTACGTAATAAGGCAAACAGATTACTGGGATTTATATCAAGAAGTGTAAGAAACAGAAGTCCAGCGGTTATACTACAGCTTTATACAACTCCCTTATTGCCCACTCTCTACTACTCTCACAAAAAGCTAGACCTGACATTAAATTAATAATTAAAATATTAAAACCAGCTTCTCTGGTAAATTAAAGTTGTGGACTGTATATAATTAGGCTTGCTGGGTACACAAAATATAATTGGTATTAACACTTACCATTTAATTACTGTAGAATTTAATACAATTCACTGGATGAGGTGTAGTCGGCTTTTAGCGGTTGAAAATGTATTGTATAAAAGCAAATAAACTATTTACTATTTATATAACACTTTTCATTACCATTTCTTGCAGTGTTTTTTAATCTTTCAGATGTTGGGATCAAATTTTGTAATTTCTAGCAGCGGAATGGTGTACAAATTGTTATCATTAATTCTATTTCATAACTTTGACTTGTTCAAAATGTTTGCTCGGACATGTACCTACAGCTGCGTAAGAAAACATAAACCATAAGCTAAACATATTAAAGTCATGAAGGTCAGTTATTTCTAACTGGTCTTGTAGTTGATGATCTCAGTGATACACAGAAATGAATATTGAACATGTAAATAATAATAGTGTTAATTAAGGACATTACATCATTTCTCAGTAATATTGTCTCTCTCGTTATGACTGATAATTACTCGCAAAACTTCCTTTGCAATATTAAATTACCAGGTATTATTATCTGAAAAAGTTGATGCTGTTTAAAAAAGGTGAAGATATTCTTTGTATTACAACCTTTTAATGGAACAACGTTTGGATCTGTAGTGGCCTTTGTCCAATGACTTGGTCCATCTCTGCACTTTGACACTGTGTTAATGTGCTCTACACTGTCACACACACTTAGTATTCTTTAACAATGTGTAATAATGTCCTCTACACTCACACACTCAACACTCTTTAACAATGTGTAATAATGTCCTCTACACTCACACACTCAACACTCTTTAACAATGTGTAATAATGTGCTTTACACTCACACACTCACTCAGCTAACAAAATAACTTCGAATCATAAAAAGAAAAATCGAAACTGTTATAGAACATTTGAGGGAGACGTTGAGAGCTGTGAACCCCAAACACAGCATTTGAGGGGGACGTTGAGAGCTGTGAACCCCAAACACAGCATTTGAGGGGGACGTTGAGAGCTGTGAACCCCAAACACAGCATTTGAGGGGGACGTTGAGAGCTGTGAACCCCAAACACAGCATTTCCTCAGAGAGGAACTTAACTCTTCAAATGTAGCCTCCCCATGGAGCATTACCCATATATGATATTAGAACAAATGTTTTAATTTCATTATATATAGACAGATGTAATTACAGAGGACACACAGAAATCTGTGCTGTGTAAATACATCCACCCGGGTAGTCTGGTACCGTAGTCCAGCCAGAAGAGAAGAATTTCCCGTCCGGTTACACCACCATGGAGAGGCCAATTATTTTAAATTTAATTCTTTTATTTATATGTCATAGTATTTAATTTCTTAATTCAAATTTTATGTATGTATATGTGCTTGTTTGTATGTATGTGATAAATACATTTATGGTGTTGCTATGTATAACAGTGTGATCTATGTATTTATGGTATGATCACAGTCTTACTCTGTATAACTTTATTATGGTGGGCGAAATGTTTTTACAATAAGTTACTTCACGATGAATAAGAATTCTAATAAAGGACATTTGTACCTTATTTGTATCATTAAGAGAGAAGTAAATAATGAAACTGAATGTCACAGGAATTCAGATAAAAACATCAGTTACGTTGTCTGAATAGAGATATTCAGATGGAATTACTAAGAGAAAGGAAAGGTCAGGGCGAGGTGTGGTGTGACGTAGACAACCTAGAAGGATTGAAGGAGGGAGGAATGGAGTGGTGGCGGGATGAAGGGAGGGATAGAAGGAGGAAATTTTGTCCATTATCAATGGATTGTGTGTGTGTGTGTGTGTGTGTGTGTGTGTGTACTCACCTAGTTGTACTCACCTAGTTGTGGTTGCAGGGGTCGAGTCAAAGCTCCTGGCCCCGCCTCTTCACTGGCCGCTACTGGGTCACTCTCCCTGCGCCATGAGCTTTATCATACCTCTGCTTAAAGCTATGTATAGAGCCTGCCTCCACTACATCGCTTCCTAAACTATTCCACTTCCCGACAACTCTGTGACTGAAGAAATACTTCCTAACATCTCTGTGATTCATCTGAGTCTTCAACTTCCATCTGTGTCCCCTTGTTGTTGTGTCCCATCTCTGGAACATTCTGTCTCTGTCCACTTTGTCAATTCCTCTCAGTATCTTATATGTTGTTATCATGTCTCCCTATCTCTCCTGTCCTCCAGTGTCGTCAGGTCGATTTCCCTTAACCTCCCCTCGTAGGACATACCCTTAGCTCCGGGACTAGTCTTGTTGCAAACCTTTGCACTTTCTCGAGCTTCTTCACATGCTTGGCTAGGTGTGGGTTCCAAACTGGTGCTGCATACTCCAATATGGGCCTAACGTACACAGTGTACAGGGTCCTGAACGATTCTTTATTAAGATGTCGGAATGCTGTTCTTAGGTTTGCTAGGCGCCCATATGCTGCAGCAGTTATTTAGTTGATGTGCGCCTCAGGAGATGTGTCTGGTGTTATACTCACCCCAAGATCTTTTTCCTTGATTGAGGTTTGCAGTCTCTGGCCCCCTAGGCTGTACTCGTCTGCGGTCTTCTTTGCCCTTCCCAATCTTCATGACTTTGCACTTGGTGGGGTTGAACTCCAGGAGCCAGTTGCTGGACCAGGCTTGCAGGCTGTCCAGATCCCTTTGTAGTTCTGCCTGGTCCTCGTCCGATTGAATTCTTCTCATCAACTTCACATCATCTGCAAACAGGGACACTTCGGAGTCTATTCCTTCCGTCATGTCGTTCACAAATACCAGAAACAGCACTGGTCCCAGGACTGACCCCTGTGGAACCCCGCTCGTCACCGGCGCCCACTCTGACACCTCGCCACGTACCATGACTCGCTGCTGTCTCCTGACAGGTATTCCCTGATCCAATGTAGTGCCTTCCCTGTTACCCCTGCCTGGTCCTCCAGCTTCTGCACTAATCTCTTGTGTGGAACTGTGTCAAACGCCTTCTTACAATCCAAGAATATGCAATCTACCCACCCTCTCTCTCTTGCCTTATCGCTGTCACCCTGTCGTAGAACTCCAGTAGGTTTGTGACACAGGATTTCCGTCCCTGAAACCGTGTTGGCCGTCGTTGATAAGCTCATTCCTTTCTAGGTGCTCAACCACCCTTCTCCTGACTATCTTCTCCATGACCTTGCATACAATACATGTCAGTGACACTGGTCTGTAGTTTAGTGCTACGTTCCTGTCTCCTTTTTTAAAAATTGGAACTACATTTGCTGTCTTCCAAACCTCAGGTAGTTGCCCTGTTTCGATAGATGTGTTGAAGATCGTTGTTAGGGGTACACATAGCTCCTCTGCTCCCTCTCTCAGGACCCATGGAGAGATGTTATCTGGCCCCATCGCCTTTGAAGTATCTAGCTCGCTTAGTAGCCTCTTCACTTCCTCCTCATTTGTGTGTATTGTGTCCAGCACTTGATGGTGTACCCTACCTCTCCTCCTTTCTGGAGGCCCTTCTATCTCCTCTGTGAACACCTCTTTGAATCTCATGTTGAGCTCCTCACACACTTCCCGGTCATTTCTTGTGACCTCCCCTCCTACCTTCCTCAGCCTGATCACCTGGTCCTTGACTGTACATAAGTCTCTATACTGTTGCCTCACCTTGCACAGTACATAAGTCTCTATACTGTTGCCTCACCTTGCACAGTACATAAGTCTCTATACTGTTGCCTCACCTTGCACAGTACATAAGTCTCCATACTGTTGCCTCACCTTGCACAGTACATAAGTCTCCATACTGTTGCCTCACCTTGCACAGTACATAAGTCTCTATACTGTTGCCTCACCTTGCACAGTATATAAGTCTCTATACTGTTGCCTCACCTTGCACAGTACATAAGTCTCTATACTGTTGCCTCACCTTGCACAGTACATAAGTCTCCATACTGTTGCCTCACCTTGCACAGTACATAAGTCTCCATACTGTTGCCTCACCTTGCACAGTACATAAGTCTCTATACTGTTGCCTCACCTTGCACAGTACATAAGTCTCCATACTGTTGCCTCACCTTGCACAGTACATAAGTCTCCATACTGTTGCCTCACCTTGACAGTACATAAGTCTCCATACTGTTGCCTCACCTTGCACAGTACACAGTCTCCATACTGTTGCCTCACCTTGCACCGTACATAAGTCTCCATACTGTTGCCTCACCTTGCACAGTACATAAGTCACCATACTGTTGCCTCACCTTGCACCGTACATAAGTCTCCATACTGTTGCCTCACCTTGCACCGTACATAAGTCTCCATACTGTTGCCTCACCTTGCACAGTACACAAGTCACCATACTGTTGCCTCACCTTGCACAGTACATAAGTCTCCATACTGTTGCCTCACCTTGCACAGTACATAAGTCTCCATACTGTTGCCTCACCTTGCACAGTACATAAGTCTCCATACTGTTGCCTCACCTTGCACAGTACATAAGTCTCCATACTGTTGCCTCACCTTGCACAGTACATAAGTCTCCATACTGTTGCCTCACCTTGCACCGTACATAAGTCTCCATACTCTTGCCTCACCTTGCACAG
Organism: Cherax destructor; assembly: GCA_009830355.1. Classification (NCBI taxonomy): domain Eukaryota; kingdom Metazoa; phylum Arthropoda; class Malacostraca; order Decapoda; family Parastacidae; genus Cherax; species Cherax destructor. The sequence continues at coordinate 2,753 of WNWK01021705.1, read as the reverse complement.
TACATAAGTCACCATACTGTTGCCTCACCTTGCACAGTACATAAGTCTCCATACTGTTGCCTCACCTTGCACAGTACATAAGTCTCCATACTCTTGCCTCACCTTGCACCGTACATAAGTCTCCATACTGTTGCCTCACCTTGCACAGTACATAAGTCTCCATACTGTTGCCTCACCTTGCACAGTACATAAGTCTCCATACTGTTGCCTCACCTTGCACAGTACATAAGTCTCCATACTGTTGCTTCACCTTGCACCGTACATAAGTCTCCATACTCTTGCCTCACCTTGCACAGGTATTCCCTGATCCAATGTAGTGCCTTTCCTGTTACCCCTGCCTGGTCCTCCAGCTTCTGCACTAATCTCTTGTGTGGAACTGTGTCAAACGCCTTCTTACAATCCAAGAATATGCAATCTACCCACCCCTCTCTCTCTTGCCTTATCGCTGTCACCCTGTCGTAGAACTCCAGTAGGTTTGTGACACAGGATTTCCCGTCCCTGAAACCGTGTTGGCCGTCGTTGATAAGCTCATTCCTTTCTAGGTGCTCAACCACCCTTCTCCTGACTATCTTCTCCATGACCTTGCATACAATACATGTCAGTGACACTGGTCTGTAGTTTAGTGCTACGTTCCTGTCTCCTTTTTAAAATTGGAACTACATTTGCTGTCTTCCAAACCTCAGGTAGTTGCCCTGTTTCGATAGATGTGTTGAAGATCGTTGTTAGGGGTACACATAGCTCCTCTGCTCCCTCTCTCAGGACCCATGGAGAGATGTTATCTGGCCCCATCGCCTTTGAAGTATCTAGCTCGCTTAGTAGCCTCTTCACTTCCTCCTCATTTGTGTGTATTGTGTCCAGCACTTGATGGTGTACCCTACCTCTCCTCCTTTCTGGAGGCCCTTCTATCTCCTCTGTGAACACCTCTTTGAATCTCATGTTGAGCTCCTCACACACTTCCCGGTCATTTCTTGTGACCTCCCCTCCTACCTTCCTCAGCCTGATCACCTGGTCCTTGACTGTTGTTCTCCTCCTGATGTGGCTGTACAGCAGCTTTGGGTCAGATTTGGCTTTCGCTGCTATGTCATTCTCGTACTGTCTTTGGGCCTCCCTTCTGATCTGTGCATATTCATTTCTGGCTCTACGACTGCTCTCCTTATTCTCCGGGGTTCTTTGCCTTCTGTACCTCTTCCATTCCCTTGCACACTTGGTTTTGTGTGTGTGTGTGTGTGTGTGTGTGTGTGTGTGTGTGTGTGTGTGTGTGTGTGTGTGTGTTGGTGGTCAACATGTTTACAAGTGTGGCATATCCTGTCTCACATTGTATTGCTTTTTCTCTCTCTTGCAAATCTTAAGGAAAGATGGTAAATGGTGACTGGGAACAATCTGAAGGATCCACAACATCTTAGCAAGCTTTCCCGTAGAAGTAAGTAGTAGTGTGTGTACTGATAAGATGTTCATCTTACCTCTGGCAATTTTTATCTTCTTCCACTCACATCTTAAGGGAAGATTGGGAAAAAATGTGGAAATTTCATGGGATAATGATTACTTTGACAACCCGACAACACATCAGCAACACTTAGTGTTGAGGAAGATTCTAGTGTTGTGTTCTATTAAATTATTGTTCTTTCCTATTACACTTTTATTAGTGTTTTTTTCCCTCTCAAATTTTAATGCAAAAAAGGAGAAGGGATGTGAAGTGTGAAGTGGTTTGTGGCAAGGAAGGGAAACAGTGTTAGTTATGAAGGGCAAGTGTTAGTTATGAAGGGCAAGTGTTAGTTATGAAGGGCAAGTGTTAGTTATGAAGGGCAAGTGTTAGTTATGAAGGGCAAGTGTTAGTTATGAAGGGCAAGTGTTAGTTATGAAGGGCAAGTGTTAGTTATGAAGGGCAAGTGTTAGTTATGAAGGGCAAGTGTTAGTTATGAAGGGCAAGTGTTAGTGTTTACCATTTGAAAGTGGTTAGGAAAAAAAAAGAAGAGAGGGAAGATAATGAGGAAATTATGTATATAAACATCTCATTCTGTAAGATGAAGAATACAAATGTGCAATACTGGAGCAATACACAAATGTCTGGAGCAATACACAAATGTCTGGAGCAATACACAAATGTCTGGAGCAATACACAAATGTCTGGAGCAATACACAAATGTCTGGAGCAATACACAAATGTCTGGAGCAATACACAGATGTCTGGAGCAATACACAAATGTCTGGAGCAATACACAAATGTCTGGAGCAATACACAGATGTCTGGAGCAATACACAAATGTCTGGAGCAATACACAAATGTCTGGAGCAATACACAGATGTCTGGAGCAATACACAAATGTCTGGAGCAATACACAAATGTCTGGAGCAATACACAAATGTCTGGAGCAATACACAAATGTCTCAGACATAGAAGAATGAAGATACACGAGGCTGCAAGTGGCCGTCGCTGAGAGAGGACGTTGGTGATTCAGCTCTGAGCACTGAGACCTTAGTTTTTTTTTTTTGTTTTTTTTTTTGGTTATCCTGAGTAATACATTGATCAGAGCTGAGAGAAAAACTTGCTGGTAGATCTACACGTCCAACAGGACATAGATGCAATGAATGTAAGGCTTGACAAACTAAAGATGGGATAACTATACGCCATACAAGAACTCTATATATCAGACAGAAAAAAACCCTCCCCATTTTTCAAATACCACAGACTACATAATCAACACACCTCCCCACAGAACCCAAAGAATGACCCTTCACCAGCGAGTGAGAAGATT